>RJWK010025931.1:0-27339 GCA_004363435.1 Platanista minor
TGCATACATAATTACCCTGATGCCATCCAGAGCCCAGGAAATCAATGTTAAATAACTACACAGTAGGGAATTTACTGTGCCCAGGGGAACATTTGCAAGAAAATGGAAGGCGATGGAGAAAAGAGGGGAACTAGGATTTGCTGACACTTCCTATGTGAGACACTGCGCTAAATGTCTCTGAGTCCGTGAGCTCGTTCGTTCTCCCTCAGTATTTCTCCAAGGTGGGAATGATTATTTCTACACTGCAGATGAAGAAACTGAGGCTCAGGTAAAGATCCCAAAGCCTAATCTTGAGATTAGGTTCTGAGAAGCCTTGTAGGAAAGAAACTTAATTTGTTTTTAATCTGATGTTCTATGCATTTCCTTGATTATGGGGCGCATTTGGGGGTAAAACCTGTTGACTGTCCCCAAACCAGTGCTTGAGTTACATGCTCAGGGAAATGCTTGACTACGTGGATTCCAGGGCCCCTTGCAGCTCCATGGTCAGTGAATCCATGCCTCTAGAACAAATAGAATCGCATACTGCCTTGTGGGCTCACCTCTGGCTAGAAGTGGCTTGCCAACAAGCTGTTAGCGATGCCTGAGTGGCCAGTGCCCTGCTTGACCAACTATGTCAGGTGGCCAAGGTTAACAGCTGTCTCACAGCTGGCCAGGGCCTCAGGGTCCCCAGACGGCACAGGCAGAACTTGGCTAAACCCTCACGGCTCTAAGCTGGTTGGGATGTGCCTCCAGGCCCCCTAGGGTGATGGAAGCTATGCCCAGAGTGCCTGGGGCCAGGAAAGACTGGCGGTCTTGCAGCATCCACTGGGGAAACATGCTTGTCCTAGAGTGTTGCCCAAAGGCGGTAGAAGGTGCTCCCAGTGCTGTGGGATCAGGTCGTCAGCATCTTGCTTTGGCATCTCTGTGTACCCTCCCCACACCCTCACCCCGGTGCCTCGCCCCTGCCATTCTCTCTCCTTTCAAGGCGTAGTTAGGGAAAGAACAAATACAATACATGCGATGCTGGAGGCATTTGGGGAAAAGAATAACCAGTGATATTCAATGTGAGAAAGCCCTGGGGTTCCGGTTTTAGAGCCTCTCTTGCTGAGAATAAGTTATTTGCTGCTTCAGGGTGACAAAGTGCTTGATGTTAACAGCTCCTCTTTGACTCCTGTTTTTTGTTTGTTTGTTTGTTTGTTTGGCGGTACGCGGGCCTCTCCCTGTTGTGGCCTCTCCCGTTGCGGAGCACAGGCTCCGGACGCGCAGGCTCAGCGGCCACGGCTCACGGGCCCAGCCGCTCCGCGGCACGTGGGGTCTTCCCGGACCGGGGCACGAACCGGCGTCCCCTGCGTCGGCAGGCGGACTCTCAACCACTGCGCCACCAGGGAAGCCCTGACTCCTGTTTTTAACCTAGCAGGGACCCTGTCCTCAGACTGGTCACGAATTCAAGCTGCTCAGCGTCAATGTGAGGAAGGCAAAGGAATCATGGACACAGGGTTCAGGATGTTGATTACCTCCGGTGGAGAAGGGGCAGGGGTTGGCACGTAGGGCGATGGGAGCTGAGCCGCTCGCTCTGCTCGCCGCACGACAGACCAGTGAGTGAAGCGGGAGACAAGGTGCTGAGGCAAGGAATACGACTTTATTCGGAAAGCTGGCAGACTGAGAAGATGGCGGGACTAAAGTCTCAAAATAACCATCTTATCGGGATTCGGATGCCAGCTTCTTTTAGAGCACAGAGAGGGGGAGGAGATGAGGAAGTAAAGTAAAAAGGCCGTACTTTTTGCAAATACCCCTTGGAATGCCCAGCCTCGGGGAGGGGATGTGTTAATTTCTTCTTTCTTGCAGCCATCCACAGGTGGAACAGGGTCGGGATGTTTCCCTGAACAAAGGCACCTGGGTTTGATATTCGAGCAGAGGGGCAGCAGTTCCCTGAGGCGGGCCATTATGTATAGACAATATCCTTTTAATGAACAAAAGCAACGGGAAGCAAAGGTTAAAGCAAAAGAAACAGATCTAACATGGAGTCTGACGTGGCTTTTCCCTGTTACAGAACTACTTGGCTGTAAATAATGGTCAAGGTTCTAGCTTTCGTTTTGGGCAGTGGGTTCTTACTACCTGATTAAAAATCATGAATCATGTAACTAACCAAATAGCTAAAAGCAGATGGTCCAGCATTGAGTGTGCCCTAAGCCAAGGATTATAATTCATCCAATTCTGTGCCTCTGCAGTCTAAACACAAACAAGCAGTAAGCCAACAGAAATGGAACCCAGAGGTCCGAGCCTTCACGTTCCTTCCCTGCGTCCTTCCAATCTAGTTACATCTATACTTGTATTATTAGAATATGCAAATAGAGTTCACAGCTGAGACAAGTAGGATATGACAATTAGATTTCCTTTTTAAAAACAGTCTTTCTTTTTGGATTTAAAACTTGCCTCTGTTCCCTTGCTTTTGTTTTCTATATCACCATCACTAATTCTGTCCCAGTTTTTCAAAATAGCTAAAACCCCTTTGTGAGGTGACCGCACACATCCTGGTCTGCCAGTACCCCTCGCCAACGCCCCCTGGGCCATCTGAGCTGCTTCCCCTTGGCTCGCTGATCTCTATGTTCACATATCTCTATGGCAGCAGAGGACCTGCTTTCCCAGGATTCCCCTTCTCTCCCTAGTGGTTAGATCTTCCAATTTCCTAGATCCATTTCTTCCTCTTTCTTCCTTTACTGCTTACTTCGGAAGAGCACATCTTCCAGCCATTGCCCAAGAAAAGAAAATTTTCTTTTGAGACCTTTGTATGTCCCGAGATGCTTTTAATTCACATGTAATTAGAACTGCATCTGACTGAATATAGGGTAATAGATTGAAAATCACCTTCTCTCGGAACTTTGAAGGCATTTTTATCAGTTTTCTGTTGCTGCCATGACAAATTATGACCGCCTTAGTGGGTTAAACAGCACAAACGTATTATCTTACACTTCCGTAGGTAGGTCAGAAGTCTGACACAGGTCTCATGGGGCCGAAATTAAGGCGTCAGCATGGCTGCATTCCTTTCTGTAGGCTCTGGGTCTGATCCGTTGCCTTACCTTTTCCAGCTTCCAGAGGCCACCCATATTCCTTGGCTCATAGCCCCTTTCCTCCAGCTTCCAAGGCAGCAACATGGCATCTCTCTGATCTTCTTTAGCTTCGTTTCTCCATCTCTTCTTCTGTGCCTCCCCTCCACTTTCAGGACCCTTGTGATTACACTGGGTCCACCTGAGTAATACAGGATACTGTCCCATCTTAAACTCAGCTGATTAACAACCCCCATTCCATCTGCAACCTTCATTCTCCTTTGCCTGAATATGTTCACAGGTTCTGGGATTAGGAGACGGATGTCCTTGGGAGGCCATTATTCTGTCGACCAGCATTGCTCACCTACCTTCTTGCACTTCTGCTGAGAAATTGGATGCTTTTCTTTTTTTTTTTTTTTTTTTTTTTTTGCGGTACGCGGGGCTCTCACTGTTGTGGCCTCTCCCGTTGCGGAGCACAGGCTCCGGACGCGCAGGCTCAGCGGCCATGGCTCACGGGCCCAGCCGCTCCGCGGCACGTGGGATCCTCCCGGACCGGGGCACGAACCCGCGCCCCCTGCATCGGCAGGCGGACTGTCAACCACTGCGCCACCAGGGAAGCCCTGGATGCTTTTCTGATTCCCAATTCTATGCATGCAACCCAAGGTTACCTACCTTAGGTAGAGGCCAAACAGGTGAGTCAAAAGGCTCTAAGAAGAATCACTACTTCTGGGACTTCCCTGGTGGCGCACTGGTTAAGAATCCATCGGCCAGTGCAGGGGACACGGGTTTGAGCCCTGGTCCGGGAAGATTCCCATGTGCCGTGGAGCGACTAAGCCCGTGTGCCACAACTACTGAGCCCACATGCCCCAACTCCTGCAGCCCACGCACCTAGAGCCCATGCTCCACAACAAGAGAAGCCACTGCAATGAGAAGCCCGAGCACTGCAATGAAGAGTAGCCCCTGTTTGCCGCAACTAGAGAAAGCCCGCGTGCAGCAATGAAGACCCAAAGCAGGCAAAAATTTTTAAGTGTTTAAAAAAGAATAAGTCTCTTTAAAAAAACAAAAGAATCACTACTTCTGCACCTGTCAAGTATTTAATATTGGCACCAACCTGTGTGATTCCCCCAGGGAGGTGATATTGCTTTGAGCTTATATTTTCACTGGGAGGAGGAGCTTCAGGTGCTTCCACTGACACCGCTGTAACTGTCCTCGTGTGTTGATTCTACCGGTTGCTAAGTATTCTGACTGTTTCTTAGGAACTCAGGATTTAGCCACAGAATAAACTCATGGACCCGGTATGAGTGGGACATAAGCCACAGTTCCATTTATTACTGACCTCCACAAGTCCCCACTCTCATCTATGAACCACAATGTCTTTTTTCATCTCTAAGAATTGGTGTGATCCAAAAGCCAGTGTCCAGTTATCTCCAAATGTGTACATTGGCCATTGCATAAGCCCCTTTGGAGAAGGGCCAGATAATTGATTAATGAGCTGAACCTTCTGATTGTTATAGTAACCATACTTTCTGTGCCACTATGAGTGAGTGCTACTACCTGGCTTCTGCCACCCCAGAATCCAATCCCATGAACCTCACTGGAATCAGGAAGCCCATTTCAAAGTTAGCATCCTCATATTCACTTCCGATGCATGGAAGAAATCCACTCTAGCACTTTTACATATGCCTGCATTTCCCTGGCTGTTGTGTTTCTCTATGTCAAGGATAGGTCTGGGTCCTCTCAGAGGACATATTTAGGGGTGAATGCATGGGTCACACCTGCCAACTCCACTTCAATATTACCATCTCTCACAGTCTTTGCTTTACCCTTTGTAACTTATGCTTTATAATATCTCAAATTCTTTTGGCATAGAACACTATGGAACCCAGAGACAATAGAAACCTATTGTCTCTGGGTTCAATAGCAAACAATTAAAACCATTCTCAAGTCTCCAAATAGCTAAAATTATCTTGAAAAATAAGAACAGTCTTGGAGCTCTCACACTTCCTGTTATTAAAACTTATTATAAAGTTACAGAAATAAAAAAAACTGTGATACTGGCATAAAGATAGTCATATAGATCAGTGGAATAGAATAAACCCTAACATATATGGTCAAGCGATTTTCGACCAGGGTGCCAAGACCGAAGAAGGAAAGGAGTCTTTTTCAACAAATTGTGTTAAGAAAACTGGATATCCATACGCAAAAGAAAGAAGTTGGACCCTTGCCTCATACAATATGCAAAAATCAATGCAAAATGGATCAATTACCTAAAGAACTAAAGCTATAAAACTCTTAGAAGAAAACATAGGGGAAAAAAATCTTCAAAACATTGGATTTGGCAATGATTTCTTGGATTTGGCACCAAAAGCACAGATGACACAAAAGTTAAAATAGATAAATTAGACTATATCAAAATTAAAAATTTCTGTGTATCAAAGGAAACAACAGAGTAAAAACGCAAACTTTAGAATGGAAAAATATTTGCAAATCATATATTTGATAAGGCATTAATATCCAGAATATACAAAGAACTTCTACAACTCAACCACAACAATAACAACAAAATCCAATTTAAAAATGGGCAAAGGACTTGAATAGAAGTACTCCAAAGAAGATATACAAATGGCCAAAAAGCATATGAAAAGATTTTCAACATCATTTATCATGAGGGAAATGTAAATCAAAATCACAATGAGATACCACTGCACACCCATTAGGATGGCTACTATCAAACAAAACAAAACGAAAAACAGTGTTGGTGAGAATGTGGGGCTATTGTAACCGTTGGACATAGTTGGTGGGAACGTAAAATGGAACAGCTGTTGTGGAAAACGGTATGGCAGTTCCTCAAAAAATTAAAAATAGAATGCCATATGATCCAGCAATTCCACTTCTCGTTATATACCCAAAGGAACTGAAAGCAAGGTTTCAAAGAGATATTTGTACATCCGTGTGCATAGCAGCGTTTTTCACAAGAGCCAAAAGGTAGAAGCAACCCAAGTGTCCATCAATTGATGAATAGTAAACAAAATGTGGTATATGCACACAAAGAAATATTATTCAGCCTTAAAAAGGAAGGAAATTCTGCCCCATGCTACAACATGGATGAAACTTGAGGACATTATGCTCGGTGAAATAAGCCGGGAACAAAAAGACAAATCATGTACGATTTCACTTCTATGTGCTATACAGAGTAGTCAAATTCATAGAGGCAGAAAGGGCAAAGGAGGTAACCAGAGGCTGGGAAGAGGAGAGAATGTGGAGTTGTTTAGTTACAGAGTTTCAGTTTTGCAAGATGGAAAAAAGTTCTGGAGGTTGGTTGTACAACAATATAAATGTATTTAACACGCCTTAACTGTATACTTAAAAATAGTTAAAGCGGTAAATACTATGTTATATGTATTTTAACCACAATTAAAAAAAAAAAAAAAGAATGTAAGTTGCACGTGAAAAACAAAAAGCCATTCTCAGTAGCCCGAGCTTAATCCACTGACTCTAGAATCTCTGGTGTGTGTTCCAACGTTGATAAACTCAGCCTAATCTACATTTTTATTCCTCCCTCCCTCTTCTAGCACTCTGATAATCACTCTCACATATGTTACCTATGTATTTGTAGATTTCAATTATTTAAATCATGCAATTTGTTTGGCATGAAATATTTTCTCTGGGTTTGATGATGTCAGTGGCCCCTTATGGCCCCCTGGGATCTACAGGCAAATAGGAGGTAGTAGGGCTGGGTCTTGAAGAGGCTTGACATTTCATTTCAAGGAATCCTCTGATGAGCTTAGTACTGGTCTGTAAGCAGTGGGGACCAGCCTCATCAGATGGAGAGGAGGAACTGCTTCTTCATGCAAGAGAGGCTCAGTGAAGTTTGGGGTTACTGGAGTCACCTTAATCCCCCACAAACATTCCTATTCCAATTTCAGGTGCTGCCTTTCCCCAGTAAATGCCTTAACTTTCACATTAGAGAACAAATGAGGCTGTGAATTCAACCTATATTGAATTCAACTTATGTTCAACCTATGTCTGATTAACCACTGAATTAGCTACACGAGCTCGGCAGTTTTGAGATATAGGAAATTCTTTTAGGGCAAGCATGGACTATCCCTCATTCTCTGATGTAAAACCTTCAGCCTGTCATTTTCTTTTTAAAACTATTATAGCTGAGTTAGAAGCAGCCATCCCATCTCACAACTTGTCTATTTCTTATGTCCATTATAATGGTCAATCACCGTGGCCACCAAAGCTTTGCCTTCCATAGGCAATTCATTCCAAGTGACTATGGTGGATCACTTAAGTCAGGGGTCCCCAACCCCCGGGCCATGGACCACCGGTCCGTGGCCTGTTAGGAACTGGGCCACACAGCAGGAGGTGAGCGGCAGGCGAGCGAGTGAAGCTTCATCTGTATTTACAGCCGCTCCCCATTGCTCGCATTCTGCCTCCTGTCAGCATTATGGTGAGCTGTATAATTATTTCATTATATATTACAATGTAATAACAATAGAAATAAAGTGCACAATAAATGTAATGCCCTTGAATCATCCCCAAACCATCCCTCCCCACCCCTACCCGCCCTGGTCCGTGGAAAAACTGTCTTCCACGAAACTGGTCCCTGGTGTCAAAAAGGTTGGGGATGGCTGATTTAAGTGACTGCTCAGCCAAAGCATGTTCTGGAACACCTGAGCCTCTTCCTGTGTTGCTAAACCAATCCTCATTGCCTTCCAACCTATGAAACGAGATAATGAATTCTGGATTCCAATTCCCTTGAAAGTCTGTAGCCTGCCACCATTTCTGGAACAAATTTTTTTTTTTTTTGATTCAAGCATTTAAAAAAATTTATTGAAGTATAGTTGAGTTACAATGTTATGTTAATTTCTGCTGTACAGCAAAGTGACTAAGTCATACATATATATATATATATATTTTTTTCTTTTTCATATTCTTTTCCATTATGGTTTATCACAGGATATTGAATATAGTTCCCTGTGATATACAGTAGGACCTTGTTTACAAATTTTTTATTAATCAGTGTTCTTTGTTACAGAAAACATAACTCACTCTAGCTAATTTAAGTCACTGGAAGAGCTCTTTGACCTTCACATAGTTCACTTCTGCCTTTCAGGTATCTGTGTATCTGCTTTCCAGAACCTGGGTCACATGAAGATTGCTAATTGCAAACGTTATGGCATATGTAATTATTAAAAAAGCATTCCAGGCTTTGTAGTATAAGAAAGCAGTTGAAATGGATGTAAAAATGAACCAGCCTGATGTAGCTCATGCAGCAAAGATCCATAGGAAGTAATCTCTCTTGGTCTTTGAAAGTCTAAAAATTATTTTATTATCACTCTGAAATGATAGTTTAGCTGTATAACGAATAGCAGGTTGACATATTTTCCCTCAACACTTTGAGGATATTAGTCTACTGTTTCTGACATGTATTGTTAGTGATAAGGAGTCTTCTGTTAGCATGTCTTTTCTTTGTGGGTAGCTTTAAAGGTTTTTATCTTTGATGTTTTTTGAACTTTTGCTCCTAAGTATCTGGATGTATATTTGTTTTTATTTATTCTATTTAGAACTGTCTAATCTTTCACCATAAGGATTTATGTCTTTTTTTTCAGTTCTGAAAAATTACCTGGTATTATCATATTAAATATTATCTATCCCTATTTTCTCTTTTTCTCGCCCTGTAACTCCTGCTTGCCATCCATTAGAGCTTCTTATTACATCCTCTTTGATTCTTGGTTTCCCTTTCCTACTTTTCATCTCCTTATCTCTGTTTTCCATCCTATATGCTTTCCAGAGATCTTTTAATTCACCATTTCTCTTTAGCTGAATCTAGTCAAGTATTTATTGTATTTTTTAAAAGTTAAATGACTCATTCCTAGTGTGACTGCATACTCCTTTTTGAGATATATCTGCACTTTTCTCTTAATGTCTTCTCTTAGTATTATGGACACTATTCTTCCCTTTATCTTTGTGAACAGGTTAGTGATTCTTATGGCGAAGTCCATCAGAGATTGAGCTAATATCTGTAGTTCCTTGGCTGCAAATCTTCCTACTTGCTGTACCTGCTCACTCTCCTTTATGAGGGTGGATTTCCTTATGTGTGGTGTCATTTTTGCCTAGGAGCTCACACTTAGCAGAAGTTGTTTTCTGGAGAAGTGCTGCGGAAATGCCAGGCATATGCGTTATCCTGAGGCACGGGTTAGCATTTGCCTCTGTTGGGGGCCCCTGAATTTCAGATGAATTGCTTCATTGTGGTTTAATCAAACTTTATTTTTGGACTCCATCATAATTTTAAAATGCATGCATTGATATAATAATCCCCAGTCTTTAGATGAAAGTTTGGAAAGTCTCTATGCCTTTTAAAAATAAACTTGTATCTTTTAAAATAGCTTTAGATTTATAGAAAAATTGTGAAAAGAGTACAGAGAATCCTCTGCTACTCCACACCTAATTTCCCCCTATTAGAAACATCCTATATTAGTGTGGTAGATGTATCACAAGTAATGAACTAATATTGATACATTGTTATTAACTAAAGTTCATACTTTATTCAAATTTCCTTAATTTTTACCTAATGTGCCTTGTCTGGTGCAGGATCCCGCTCAGGATACCACATTCTAGTCATCATGTCTTCTCAGTCCCCTCTAGACTGTGACAGTTTCACAGACTTTCCGTGTTTTTTGATGATGATTTCCTTGTTTTTGACTTTGAGGAGTACTGGTCAGGTCTTTTTGTTTTTGTTTTTTGTTTTTTTGCGGTACGCGGGCCTCTCACCGCTCCGGCCTCTCCCGTCGCAGAGCACAGGCTCCGGACGCGCAGGCTCAGCGGCCCTGGCTCACGGGCCCAGCCGCTCCACGGCATGTGGGATCTTCCCGGACCGGGGCACGAACCCGTGTCCCCTGCATCGGCAGGCGGACTCTCAAGCACTGCGTCACCAGGGAAGCCCATGGTCAGGTCTTTTGAAGACTGTCCCTCAACTGAGATTTGTGTGATGCTTTTCTCATGATTAGACCGGGGTTTGGGGAAGGAGGTAAGGGGCTCTTTTCATCATATCATATCAGAGGTACATATTAAGAACGTGAATTGTATCACTATTGGCATTAAACTTGATCACCAGGCTGAGGTACTGTTTCTCATGTCCCCACCCCCCCCACCACCCCTTTCATACTCTACTCTTTGGAAGGAAGTCACCATGTACAGACCACACTTAAGGAGAGGAGTTAATGCTCTACCTCCTTGAAGATGAAGTAGCTGCATAAATTATTTGGAATTCTGCTTTGCAGGAGATCTGTCTCTCATTTCCCATTTATTTATTTATTCACTCATTTGTTAACATCATGGACTCATGGATATTTATTGCATACTTCAGGTTACAATCTATTACTACCTTATTTATGTTGCTTCCCAAATTGTTCCAGTTTGGGCCATTGGAAACTCTTTCAGTTGGCTCCTGTATCCACTTGATATACCCCCATCAATGTGGGTCTTTTTTAAAGTACTTCCTTACTTTCTGTTACTATAAGATATGCTAGGATCATCTTGTTTATTTCCTGCCCCAGGCTTAGAATCAGCTAATTCTCCAAGTATTCTGGTTCATTTTTTTGGAGAATGGTATTAGAAACCAAGCTTTGGGTGCTAGCGGTGCCCAAATGGTCACTGGAGTGTCTTTAGACCTTCCAGGACCTCTCAGTTACAAGTGTAAGGAAATAAACACATGTATACTAAGCTGGTATATGTACGCATATCTATAAATATTTGTATATGTAACTATCTATACCTGTATTAAGGTAGACATGAGTTTATACTGATATCTCCAACTTTAATCCATTGCCAGATGGATCATTTTAGCCTCCTCTCCTTGTGTATATCCCTTGCATTGTAAACTCCCACTCCAACAGTGAGAAACCTTGCTGCCACCATCTGCTATCCTTTTACTTAACTGTGTAAGTAAAAGTACGCATGTATAGTAGTGAGGAGAGATAAGAGTCTTACCTTGATGGGGTGACTTCATCCTCTCTGGCATGGGCAGATGGTTAGAGCCAACTTTTTCTTGTAGGTGCTCTCAAGGTCTCTGCAGAGACATTCCAAGGGCCCCACCCATCAACCACAATCCTCAAAACAAAGGAGATGCATTTGATTCCCTGGAACACTCTGCCCTCAGCCTCTGGTTCACATGCTGTAGTTCATGCTCTTCCTCATAGCTCCACTGTCTTTCTCCCATGTGATTCATGTTTGTTCACAGAAGAACACTTGGACATCCTTTTACTAAACATTAGAGTAATGCAGGCTATTCTAGCATGGCAGCCTTCTGTTGGCTACACTACCAAAGCAATGTGGTAAAGTCATTCCTTATCCTGCTTTCCGTGATTGCCTGGACCCAAGTCAGACACGTGTCCACAGTATCCCCAGGCTCCAGGGGACACATATCAGGCTCTCAAGGAAGCTCCTTCATTAGGCTTGAGATGAAGAAAGTAAAAATCTCGCACTTCCCATCTGAAGCAGGGATGGGTGATGGAGGGGAACTAATAGGCAACAGCTCTCTTCAAATAATGTTTTTTCTATAAATTTCTCCCTCTCTTCAAATCCAAGTCCTTTCTATATCCTTGATTTAGCTGAGGGATTCAAGAAGAGAAGGTATGGTTTGAGCTCATTCTCACATCCACTTTGGCATCCATCTGATAGCCATAAAATTGGTTCTTCAGTGAAACTAAAACCAGAAGAGTCCAACTTTAACAACTTCTTATGTAACACAAGAATCAGAGATTCTAGGAATCAATTTTATCAGCCAGAGGCTTGGTTTTCTTTCTGAGGGGAGCTGAAATCTCTTCACTCCCTTATTATACAAAGTTTTGCTGATGCGCTTTTTCTCACCTAAACTTTTGTTTTATTAAATTTCCTTACCTCTCCCAGACCCTAAGGGTATTTGTTAGGTCATCACTTTAGAACTTCTTGTTCCTTCTTGCAGATCCAGGCTATAGAAAACAATTTTTTTTAAACTGAAGTCTCATCCTGCAACCATGCTAAATCAGTAATTCATTCTAGTAGATATTTATATATGTGTGTGTGTGTGTGTGTGTGTGTGTGTGTGTGTGTGTATGTGAATATATAATATATATATATTAGATGCTTTAGAATTATCTATGTACATGATCATGTCATCTGCAAAAAAAGACAATTTTACTTCTTTCTAATATATATCACTTTTAAATCTTTTCCTTGTCTTACTGTACTAACTAGATTTTCCTGTACAATAGTGAATAGAGGTGGTGAGCATGGATTTCAGATGTTGTATTTTCCAGTTTTAAAATTTTCACTTCCGGATTTTGGCCATCCAAATAGGCATGTAGTGGTAACTCTCATTGTTGTTTGGATTTGCATTTCCCTGATGACAAATGATTTGGAGCATCTTTTCATATGCTTATTTTTCATCTGCACATCTTCTTCGGTAAGGTGTCTGTTGAGGTCTTTGGCCCAGTTTTTTGTTTTTTTTTGTTTGTTTGTTTTTACATCTTTATTGGAGTATAATTGCTTTACAATGGTGTTAGTTTCTGCTTCATAACAAAGTGAATCAGTTATACATATACATATGTTCCCATATCTCCTCCCTCTTGCGTCTCCCTCCTTCCCACCCTCCCTATCCCACCCATCCAGGTGATCACAAAGCACCAAGCTTATAAAGTGAGAGAGTGGCATGGACATACATACACTACCAAACATAAAATAGCTAGCTAGTGGGAAGCAGGCACATAGCACAGGGAGATCAGCTCTCAGTGCTTTGGCCCAGTTTTTAATCGGGTTGTTTGCTTTCTTATTGTTGAGTTTTAAGAGTTTTAACAGTCCTTTATCAGATGTTCTTTTCAAATATTTTCTCCCAGTCTGTGGCTTGTCTTCTAATTCTCTTGACATTATCTTTTGCAGAGCAGAATTTGTTTTAAATTATTTAGTCCCATTTTAATAATTTTTATCTTCAAGAGCAATTGCCTGAGCTTTTTATACCACCAGTACAGATATCCCATCCGTCTCCTATTTGATTGTTTTTTTATAATTTCTATTTGTTTGCTGAGATTATCAATATGTTCATTCATTTTGAGTATATTTTCTTATAAAATAATTGAGTAATTATAATAATGGTGGCTTTAAAGTTCCTTGTCTGCTAACTGGAACATCTAGGTCATCTCAGAACTGGTTTCTATCGCCTGTTTTTTCTCTAGCATATGGGTTACATTTTTCTGTTTCTTTGCGTTCCTACTGATTTTAGATTGATTGCACACTGGATACCATGATGCTATGCTGATTTTATGTTTCTCTGAAGGATATTATTTTTCTTATTTTGGTCTAGCAGGCAGCTAACTTGATATACCCTGTGGTGGGCAGCAGCTGAAATCTTTTCTCAATCCCCCCAACTCCCACCCACTGCTTATCAGCTGAGTTCTCTGGGGCCTCCCTAACACATGTATAGTTTAGTGGTCTGCCAAGAATTTTGGCTCAGTTTATATTAAGATTTTGTGGCTCACACCTTCTGCAGCTGCTTCTCCACAGTTTCTCCCCCTAGCTTTCCAGGCACTCCACAAGCTCTGAGCTTATTCTTGTGCTATCTCAAGGAGTAAGGCTCTGGCTTTCTGCCACCCCAAGCTTCCTGCATATTGGGGAATTTCTGTAGACAAAAAGCCTCAACTTTCCAAATCACACCATTTGTAATTGTATTTTTTTTTTTTTTTGTAATTGTATTTTTAAGAGTGGACCCTTGTCCAGTTTGTACATGCTTTTTGTCCCTTTCCAATGCTTTCATATAGATGTTTCAAAATATTTTCCCAGATTTTTAGTTGTTGCTAAGAGAGATTAATCTAAGCAAGCTATTACTGCCATAGCCAGTCTGAATGAGTTTCTAAAGTTGTTTCTCAGCCTAGGCTTTCCATACCCCAAGAGCAGTATGAATGTGGCCCCATATCCAGGTGTAGAGCTGGGTTAGGTTTCTAATTTCCTGTAACTCTATTTTCCACCCATGGTCCGTAAGTGGGAAGCTTCTATAGCACTTCCCCTGGCCAATCAGTATTCTAGTTCCACTTCTACCATTCAACCTGATAGCAGCCACTTATAGGCTTGCAGCTTTAGGCAGAAAGTTCCAGCCCTGAGCCACCCCCTCCCCTGCTCCATGAATGCAGCCTTCATATTCACAAAGGCAATACAACCTCAGCGCTTAAAATGTCTATGCAATCTTTTTCTTTTACTTTTATTTATTTTTTGGTTGCATCGGGTCTTAGTTGCGGCATGTGGGATCTTTCCTTATGGTGCACAGGCTCTTTGTTGCGGCGCGCAGACTTCTCTCTAGTTGTGACACGTGGGTTTTCTCTCTGTAGTTGCCGAGCGTGGCACGCAGGCTCCAGGGTGCGTGGGCTCTGTAGTTTGGGCACACGGGCTCTCTCATTGAGGCACACGGGCTCAGTAGTTGTGGTGCGCGGGCTTCTCTCTAGTTGTGACATGGGCTTAGTTGCCCCGCGGCATATGGGATCTTAGTTCCCCGACCAGGGATCGAACCAGCATCCCCTGCATTGAAAGGTGGATTCTTTACCACTGGACTACCAAGGAATTCCCGGTAAAACGTATATTCAATCTTGATGTCCCTGTGGGCAGTTCTAAATCAACTCCTACTTACCAGTTTATCTGTTCATTGACTCATTTATGGAATTTAGATTTTTTTCATTTCTTAGTTTTAAGCAACATTCCTATGTGTTGGTAGTAGGCAGGGGGCATCTTGCGTAAGCCCGGTCACACATTTTCAACAAAAGTCCAATAATTCACTTCGCATAAGGATGTCTTAACGTATTTTTTAAAAATTCAGCTTCTATTATGCATTAACTACTTGAGGGATGGTGTGCAATTTAGTCGACTTCAAGTTAAAAGCTTACCTGAGTCACCATAAACAGAAAATGCTATGCACGTTTCAAATGAGAACTCTGAGGGAAACTGCAATTTTATAGGCAAATGAAAACGTTCAGAAATTATTCAAGTATTTATTAACATAGGCACTTTAAGTGCTAGAAATACAGTAGTGCAGTCTCATTGCAAACACTGTACTGTGAAGTGTTACTAGCCCTCTTTTATAAATGAGGAAACAGAGACTCAGAAAAGTGAGGCTGAAGTATTTGTCCAGGTTCACACAGTTGGTAAGAAGTTTTTCCTGGCTGTTAGACCCAAGTGTTTCTAGCTGCAGTGGTCATGCTTTTGATCCCTACTCTGTGCAGCTGTGGGTCTTGCCAAGAATTACCTAGTAGCATCTTGAAGACCTGGAGTAGATAGCCCAAGGAGGTAGCTGACTTGGGCCTTAAATACCTATCTATGAGACTCTTGGGGCTACTAAATGAATTTGGAGCTACCCGAGGAAGCCCCACATCAAATAGATTCTTGGCAGTCAGTGAGTTAAATCAGTGGTTTCAACAACTCACTAAGGACCCCAGAAGTCCATGATATGTAGTAACTTACAAGTATGAGGCATGAATTTTTTCATCCTTCAAAGTTTTTCAATATTATGTGTACAGTTTTAAAAATTATTGGACACGGAAAATATAAAAATAGGAACAAAAGGCTCTGGACCAACTACCTTTATACATTGCCTCACACCTTAGAAGCAGGTACATTTACCCATCTCAGTAACAGACGTGTACGTAAGGTTAAACAGAATACCACATCCCCTTATCCCTTGCAGCTAAGAGTAACCAGGTTATGACCGCTATGGCCAAAAATATAAGCTAGTCTTCTGGTGCTATCCCTTCTCCCTTACTTTTTATTCCTGCCTAGAATGAGGAATTAATGCCCAGAGCTGCAACATCCAATTTGTGACCATGAAGAAAAGGCCGAGAGAACTGCAGTGACGTTGGCCCTGACAGTGGGTATTTCTGAGCTAATGCCAGCAGCTGTTTACACCTGCACTGCTTGTTATGGGTGATGGGGCTGGAGGGGAGAAACAACTCTATTTCTTCAAACTACAGCAGTCAGATTTTCTATTAATTGAAGCCTAAAGCATTCTTAAATGGTTCACCTTTTTAACTTTGAATAATGTATTTGAAATTCCCCTTTCTTGAATTAGCAATTCTCTCCAGTATCTACTGATTCCCTGCTATAAAGCATGAGTAATTGGGACTTCCTTGGTGGTCCAGTGGTTAAGAGTCCGTCTTCCAATGCAGAGGATGCGGACTTGGTCCCTGGTCGGGGAACTAAGATCCCGCATGCCACGGAGCAACTGAGCCCGCACACCACAGCTACTGAGCCCACGTGCTCTAGAGCCCACGCGCCACAACTAGAGAGAAGCCCGCACACCACAACGAAGATCTCGCGTGCCGCAGCTAAGACCCAACACAGCCAAATAAATAAAGAAATCTTAAAAAAAAAAATGAGTAATTTGTTCACTTGCAATCTACCGCTTCTTTACTTCTCTTGGACTCTGTCCCAGACCCTTACCGATTCCTACTTTTGTTGGTTAAATAATCATTTTAAATCTATCTAGGGGTATTATATTAGTTTGCTAGGGCTGCCACAGAAAATAAATCCAATAAACTACCACAGACTGGGTGGATTAAACATCAGAAGTTTACTTTCGGACAGTTGTGGAGGCTGCAAGTCCAAGGTCAAGGTGCCATCAGGGTTGGTTTCTAGTGAGGCCCCTGTTCCTGGCTTGCAAATTGCACCTTCCCACTGTTTCCTCACAGGGCCCTTCCTCTGTACAGACTTGGTGGGGTTGGGGAGTGGAGAGCCAGAGAGACCTCTGGTATCTTGTCCTCTCCTTATAGGGACACCAGGCCTATTGCCTTAGGGCTCTGCCCTTGTGACCTCACTTAACCTTAATTATGTCCTTAAATGGCCTGTTTCCAAATATAGTTACACTGGGGCTTAGGGCTTCAACATATGAATTTAGGGGGACACAATTCAGTCCCTAACAAATATCATTATAAATAATTTGCTGAAATTTTCCTTCCCTGTTCTATTACCTTTATACCATTTATCTTGGTGACTCACCATGAAAAATGACTGAAGTAGCTTCCTACACTTACATCTAAGAGAAAGTAATTGTGATGGTCCAGAGATTAGACATTCATGTTACTTTAAAGAGGGACAGGTTAGGAAGGACTCAAGTCTTACATCCACTCTTTTTAAGATTCTTTTCCCATATAGGTTATTACAGAGCATTCAATAGAGTTCCCTGTGCTATACAGGTGCTTATTAGTTATTTATTTTATATATAGTAGTGTGTATATGTCAATCCCAATCTCTCAATTTATCCCTCCCCCCTTTAGGACTCAAGTCTTCTTTTTTTTCTTTTTTTTCCAGGGATTGAACCCGTGCCCCCTGCAGTGGAAGCACGGAGTCCTAACCACTGGACCTCCAGGGAATTCCCAGGACTCAAGCCTTTAATGTGAACAGGACAAATCCATACAGAAAAAAATAGATAAAAGGAGATTTTATGGCACTTTCAGTGAGTGTCCAACTTGTTTGTTAAGTAGAAGTTAAAACTTCAGTGAAAAGTGAAAACTTAATTAACTTAGATTGTGAGGTTGTATCTAGGAAACATATGACTTGGCTAAACTGTAATTTGGAGGGCAGTTAGGTGCCAGTATAAACATTTTCACAAAAGTCATTCTGAGAGTTTTGTCAAAGTCTTGGGAATAGCCCTTGAAACTGTCGATTGCTGTCTTGTGTCAGTGAGACCTGAACAGCTTGTTTTTTCTTCTTTTGAAGGAAAATAATCAGAGTTCAGTATATGTTGTCTGGTGAATATTTGTCATTGGAACCATATGTTGCTAGAAATAGGCATATCTGTGGATGTGCAAGATACAAGGTTGCCCTCAAACTTCAGCATAAGAAAAAAAAAAAAAGTATAGCGGTTAGAAAAGAAAGTACAAAGAGAGGAAAACAATAGCTTGGAGAGCATGCTAGATTTTTTTCTCATCCCCCCACCCCCCAAATTCTATTCAAGGAAAAATAGTTTTGAGCCTCAGTCCCTTGGCAATGAATAATTTTTATTTTGCTCTCCCCCCCCCCAATTTTATTTTCATGAACTGGAGCATGATCTTGAAAATGATGAATGAATCATTGCTGCCAAGGAGTCCAAGGAAAGGCGAAGCTGTTTCTGATGAATGATCGCGACATAAGTATTTTGAAATAGCACTGTAATTGCATTTTCTTCTAAGTCTTTTTGAATAAACTAAATAAGGGTCCATGAGTTGAAATTACAGCAAGAAGCAATTAGGATTTGACAGAAGAGAGAAGTTCTTGGGGCAGTCCCAGGGTGAGGCTTTAAGACATGGAACTGTTTCCTCAAGAAGGCTGAGACATCTCTCTCCTCAGGGCTACTTGTCTGGGAAGTAGGGCTCAGTGAAGAGTCCTCTGCTGGATATTTGTCTCATCCTGTGATTCTGAAGCCAGGAGAGGCAGGAGGGTGTGCTGGTTAATGTCGTGGCTCTGCTGGGGTTTGACAAACCAGGGCTTGAATCCATATCAGCCATGTGTGCTCTTGGGCAACTAAATTAACTTCTCTGAACCTCAATCGTGTGACCTGTAAAATGGGCCACTTGAAAGGATGAAACAATGCATGTAAAGTGATTGCCCTGTTGTAATTTTTCAATAAATGGCAGCTGCCATTATTATCTGTAAGGTGCCCTACAGAGCTCAGAAAGGAAGGATGAAATGAATTGACAGTGGTGGAGCAAAGACTGTGGCTGGTTCCCTGTGCTACCAGGACCTCCCACTCACTCTCTCACTTAATTTTACAACAACATTGCACAGATTTATTCTTTCCATTCTTCATTCAGACGTGTTCCCATCATCCTTGAGGCTTTTTTTTTTTTTTTTTGCGGTACGCGGGCCTCTCACTGCTGTGGCCCCTCCCGTTGCGGAGCACAGGCTCCGGACGCGCAGGCTCAGCGGCCATGGCTCACGGGCCCAGCCGCTCCGCGGCATGTGGGATCCTCCCGGACCGGGGCACGAACCCGCGTCCCCTGCATCGGCAGGCGGACTCTCAACCACTGCCGCCACCAGGGAAGCCCCTCCTTGAGGCTTTTGTTTTGATTTGTGATTGGTTTATTTAGGGGGCATCACACTAAATGAGTTTGAAGACCATTGCCTTGGAGCACCCTGTGGGCACCAAGGGGCTTAGACCCTTCCGAGCCTGCCTTGGGCATGGAAGGACACTGCCCTCCTCAGCATGACTTTGGCTCTTAAAACTAAGCTACTCCTACACTGAGGAGCCACCGTCTCCCTTCTGATAAACTTGCTTCCACATTACAAGAAAGAACAGCTCTTTCTCCTCCACTGTTATGACCGTCTCCCAAGAACCTTCTCCCGAGCAGTCAAACCCACTTGGTGCACCACAGGAGAAAAGAACGTGCTCTTTTTGGCACACTCCTGGGCATGTTTACGTGTGCTATCGTGAGCTGGGCACATCAGAATTTCATTTTTAGTAAATACTCCTCTAGCTGTAGGGTTCCTTTTACAAAAGCAAATGTCTCAGTGACCACGTAAATGATCAGTTATAAATGCATGAGCTCCTATTTGCCCCCAGAGCTTGGACTAGGGTGAGCCAAATGAGGTGCTGAGGTCACAAAGTTTAAGGAGGCCCTTGCACAGCCCTGAGAGTGAGTACCTTCTTAAGTTTTGCAAACTTTGCACCTTGTTTGCCTCATCCTGGTTAACTCAGTGGTCTCTGAACTGGCCTGCACGTGCTAGTCTTGTCCCCTTCAATTAATTCTTCATGCCATGGGTTAAGGTGACTCAGCTGAGCCTGTCATCTCCAGATTGAAACTCCTTAAAGACCCCCATTGCCTGCAAAAGCCTACCTGCCCATGTACCCTCACCTCTCCTCTCTTTCTGCCTCAACTCCTGCTGGGATGAACTACTAACTTGAAGTTCCTATGTGTTCTGGACCTTTGCACAGCCATATCCTCCTGCCTGGGAGTCCATCCACCCTTTATTTACCAAGAAATCCTTTTTTAACTCCACTCTGTCTTTCAAGTATCAGCTGAGGACCACATCCCCACATCCTGACTGCCTAGTCTAGGTTAAGAGTCCCTCTTCTGTGAAAGCACAGAGCCCTGGTCTTCCTCCATCCCTTTTTTTTTTTTTAATCAGAATTGCTTCTGTGCTTGTCTATCTCTCCCATTAACTTGGTTGCTGCCTGTGGAAGGAAGTTAGACGTCTCTTGAGTGCCCAGCACAGGGTAATTGGGAATAAATGTGGGTCAGATGTCTATGTAGCACAGGTAATATTTTACAAATACTGCTGCGTTTCTCCACCCCCAACAAACCTTAAGACATTAGAATTAGGCCATGAGACATACTGCCTCAGAGAAAAGGGTTGTAAATACCACCTAGAAGAAGAACACCAAGCAAGAAAGATGGAAAATATGATGTAAAAGGGAGCTCCTTCCACACAGGAAAAGGAAGGAGAAAGCCCCTGGGGTGCTGGGAAGATGAAAAGGAGAGAGAGTGAGAAAAGAGGAAGAGGAAGAGGGAGAAAAACTAGGAGGAAGAGGAGGAGGAAGTGTCCTCCCAACTCATGCTCCTCTCCCCAGACCTTGGAGGGGTTGAAAGTAGAAACATCTGAACAGGGCTTGGATGCCCTGCCTTCTCAGATATGGATTGAGGAGACTTCGCGCTTCACAGAGAGGCATGTGCCTTATCAAACACAGCAAGGGAGCAGTGGAGCAGCAAGGATGGAGTGAGGGTGGCTCTGTGTGAATAGGATATACATACTTAATTATTTCTTATCATGCCACAGGTATTTCAGTGGTGGCACTCGCTCCTTAGGGTATCTGATCTCATTATAAAAAGTGCCATTCCATTTTGGGGGGAAAATCCACAATAGGGAACAGTGCCTGAGAGATGCTTAGAACCTGTGAACTCATCAGCTATTCAGCTCTCATGTCCTACCAGTCATTTCTCATTAGGATACAGAGCCGAGAGACACACACAAATTAAACTCCTGGGTAGCAGGGAGCCTCTGTTCTTCAGCAGAAAAAAAAAAAAAAAAAAAAGAGCTGCTATGGTAGAGTGGAGCTCATGTGGAGCAATTACCCTGGTCTGTGCAAGAAAGAGTGAAGCAGAAGGGAGGCATCAGGTGGAAACCAAGGGCAGAGAGATGGGAGCACGGAACAGAAGGGTCACACACCCACTTATTTATCCATGAGCTCATTAAATATGGACTGATCACCTATATTTGCCAAGTACTGTGGAAACACAAGTAAAACTGATAAGGTTGAATCTTTTTCTTTCTAGCTGAGGAGATTTTAAAGTACATAGATATATCACTATACAGTGTATTTTGAGATAGCACAGAAGAGGGAGGAGTTATTCTCTCCAGAGAAGGAAAGGCATCCAAGAAGGGGTAAATCTGAGTTGGTAACCCATTTCCACTCCTACTTGCCTAACACCAACTGGGTGTACTGCAATTCAGGTCCTACACTACCTACCCAGAGTTAGTACAGACTGCACAGGTTCAGGGAGAACTCCTCCACAAGGCTATTCTCACTTGAGATGTCAGCCACACGCTCCAGAGTCCCCCAGGCCACCTGTTCTTCTGACTGCCTGGCTACAAATTCAGGGGTTCCCATAACTCCCTCAGGTGGGATAAATCACTAGAAAGACTCACAGAACTAAGGAAGGCACTCTACTTAAGATTACAGTTTTATTATTATAGATACACATAGAGTGAGGTATCGGAGGGATGCAGGGCTTCTGTGCCCTCTCCCTGTGGAGTCCACCCTACTGGCATATGGATGTGTTCACCAATTTTGAAGATCCACTGAGCTTCAGTGTTCAGAATTTTTATTGAAGTTTCATTTCATTATATAGGCAGGATCGATTACATCATTGGCTATGCAATCTCCAGCCCCCTTCCATCCCCAGAGGTCAGTCTGGCCTAAAGTTCCAAGCCTCTAATCATGTAGCTGGACTCTCTGGTGATCAGCCCATCCATCCTGAAGCTATCTAGGGGGTCCACTGGGGAATCACCTCATTAGCATAACAAAGGCATTCCTATCGTTCAGGAAATCCCAGGACTTTAGGTGCCAGGAATTCCTGGACAAAGACAGACAAATTCTTCATCAGAGCACAGTTGGGTTTAGAAGGTTGACCAGAAGTTCAGTAGATGGATATCCCGAGTGAGTCACCAATTTTCTATGTGACTGAGGAGACACTGCCAACCCTGGCCTCCAAACCATCTCTCCTCACTCTGCATGATGCAGGAAATTGTAGAAATTGTAATTTCTACAATTGTGACCACTACTTGGGAGTAAGTCATTGACCTCTCAGTCTGTCAACCTGGAGAGAAGGTGAGTGATCAAAGACCAATTCAAAATCAATTATCAGGTTAGTTCTGGTAGAGAGAAAGATCCCAGGAGGATCAGGTTTAGGGGGTTTGGGTTTAAACCTTGCCCTGGTAACTTAGCCGTGAAATCTTGGGCAAGTCACTTAACCTCTCTGGGCTTCAATCTCTCTTATCTCTAAAGTGAAGGTTTAGGACCACATGCCCTCTAAAGCCTGTGGCTGACACCACATGTAGGCTAACCCAACACCGTTTTTTTTTTTTTTTTTTTTTTTTTTGTGGTACGCGGGCCTCTCCCCGTTGTCGCCTCTCCCGTTGCGGAGCGCAGGCTCCGGACGCGCAGGCTCAGCGGCCATGGCTCACGGGATCCTCCCGGACCGGGGCACAAACCCGCGTCCCCTGTATCGGCAGGCGGACCCCCAACCACTGCGCCACCAGGGAAGCCCCCAACACCCTTTTGAAAAGGCCAAGAGAATCTCAGAAGTGCTGGCCTAAACCGCTGAACCTAAGCCAGCCACCTACTTCCCTGAGAGCAAAACATTGTCATGTGAGCAAAACAAGCCCCTGTGTATCTGAGCACGGTTAGTTGGATTTTCTGTTCTATGCATTTGAACCCCTTGCTAACTGATACCAGCTTCCTATAGTCTGGAATTCTAAATACTTACTGAGGGCTGATAAGGCATAAAGCACTGTGTGAGGTGCACAGATAATCATTACATATAGGCCTGCCTTCCAGGAATGCACAGCTTCAGGGGAAGAATGGCTGGGGGCTCCGTGGGCACTTTGCATCCTCGCTGAGGTCAGACTGGTTTGAATTCAGGCTTTATCACTTCTGGGCTCTGAAACCTTGGCGGGAGCTCCCAGGCTTGTAACCTCATTCACAAAATGGGGATGATAATGCCTTTGTTAATGTGCACTAAAGTCTGGAGGCTGAGAGTTTATCTTTACAGAAGCCTATTTCCCAGCACAGTAGTTCTTTACTGCCCTAAAACAAAACAAAACAAAAAATTAGAATATACTTACTCTCCACTGGTGTTCTGTATTATGAGGAGTGATTTGGCAAATCTGGTGAGTCATATTTTCCCCAAGGCCAAACAGCTCTTAACGACTTTATGTAGTTACCTTCCTTTGTTACATTCTGTATTTCCTCTTAATCTGTAGTGTTTTATGGCCCTCCTGATAGGAAATTGTTTCCTTTGTTGAACAGGTGGAATTTTAAATACAGGAACCCCCTGCTTTTCACAAGTTCACTAAGCACTGCTTCACTACAACCTGTTTTCACTAACTGAAAGAAATCCAAGATGTGAATGAAAAAATGTCACCTGCCATATTAGTAAACAGAGGATGTTGCAGCCATCAAGCCAGCAGCCACTGCAGCAGCCCCCAACTGTGCACCCCCTCTAGATGGAGAGAAGCAGGATACTGGCCCGATATAGTTAAGGTGCATGTCAAAGAAATGATTTCAATGAGCCCAGGCTCTTGCATCTTCCCATACATAGAAAAGTGCTAAATTCATTAACTTGAGATATCTGATTTTCTTCAATTAACAGTAATCTTTTGGTGTTCTAGTTGCCTGGGTTTTGTTGCAAAAACTCCTGAATATCCTGGCTTCTCCCTTATCTCTTCAGAGCAGTCCCTCAGAGCAATCTGAGAGGCTGTCTTCCGGGCTCAAGTCCTCAGAAAATCCACCAAATAAAACATAATTCTCAACTTTTGCATCATGCATCTTTTTCTGTCAACAGAGGATTTTCGTTTCTGCGAAAAAAAGATAAAAATTGAAAATAGCATTCAACATTTGTTTTCAGGGAGCCTTAATAGAGGCAGCACACATGCCAGGAGCAAAAGCAACACCGCCAAACTCCTTTCCCAGGAACCACATCCAGCATCTCAGCATTGTTTGGCCGGGTCGAACTGAAAAGCCCCCGCCCCGAACCTCGGCCCACCCCGAAACTAAGAGCTGCTAGGGACTTTCCAGCCCAGAGGTGGCTGATGCGACTGGTATCTAACAACCCACCCCCAACATTCCTGCTCATCCTTGCTTATCTAACAACCTGGCCCCAACATTCCTTCTCATCCTTGCTTATCTAACAACACGGCTCCAACCTTTCCGCTCTCGGAGGGCGGAATCAACGGTCCTGAAGCTGACGCAACTGGTATCCGACATTGCCAAGGAATCTACCAAATAAGGGGCTGCTTCACCCAAAAGAGGCGCCCCCCTGGTCCAGAAGGCCCCTCCTTCCTCTTGCCTGTATAAAATCTGTTCTAACCTTCACCTGGGCGCGACCTCCTCGCCCCATAACCTTTGGACCGGTGAACCTCGCCCGGAGCGCCCCCAATAAAGCCTGGCTTGTTTCAGCTTGATTCTTTGACCTGGAATTCTTTTCCATCCCTCCTCGCCAGCCCGACAAGCATCAAGCCGCCATAGCTTTGAACTGTGTCTGTGAACATCCATGCTTTATCTCCATGTATTTTGTGCATGTGGTAGCAAGATGTATCCCCAGGTAACTGTTTCTTTGATTTACACTATTTCGGCTTACAAAATGTTTCATAGGAACACTGTGCTTTCAGATAGAGGAGAAGACCTGTACTACGGTGAGTGCCAGAAAGTTGGGAATGGTTGGAGAAGCAGAGAAGTTATTTGAATAGCTAGAAAGCTGTGGAAAGAAGGTAAGAAATTCCTCAGGCAGCCACATATTGTTACCGTGTCCAAACTCGCTCTGCTCGCTGCACGACAGGCCAATAAATCAGGAGACAAGGTGTTGAGGCTAGGAATACGACTGTATTTGGAAAGCCAGCCGACCGAGAAGAGGGCGGACTAATATCTCCAAAAAAACCATCTTATCAGGGTTTGGATGCCAGTTTCTCTTATAGAACAGAGAAGGGGAGGAAGAAGTAAAGTAAAAAGCCCATAAGTTTTACAAATATCTCCTGGAATGGCCAGCCTCGGGAAGGGGATGTGTTAATTTCGTCTTTCTTGCAGGCATTCACAGGTGGACAGGGCCAGGATGTTTCCCTGAACAAAGGCACTTGGGTTTAACATTCAGGCAGAGGGGCAGGGTTCCCTGAGGCAGGCCATTGTGTATAGACAGCGTCCTTTTAGTGAACAAAAGCAACGGGAAGCAAAGGTTAAAGCAAAAGACACAGATCCAACATGGAGTCTGACTTAGCTCTTCCCTGTAACAATATCAGAAATCTCCCTGCTGGCCTCTTGGGTTTGCTATGGGATGGGAGGAAGTTGTGTTTGATCGGAGAGAAATAGTCTTGATAGAAGGTTGCAGAAGATTCTTTCATGACAAGGGCCGGATATGTACAATTTTTGTGAAATTTCCCTTCTCTGAGATGGACTTGAGACTTTGCGTAGCCTGTTCCCAAAGAACCTTTGACCTTCCGCCTAACTGCCTGAAAGAATTTAGAGAAATAGAAAATCGGAGATTCTGTAAACCCAACACAACGTTCACTTCTCCAGTCTTGGTTTTTACAGATAAAAAATGGCAAGTGGGGCTTCCCTGGTGGCGCAGTGGTTGAGAGTCCGCCTGCCGATGCAGGGGACACGGGTTCGTTCCCCGGTCCGGGAAGATCCCACATGCCGCGGAGCGGCTGGGCCCGTGAGCCATGGCCGCTGAGCCTGCGCGTCCGGAGCCTGTGCTCCGCAGCGGGAGAGGCTACAACAGGAAGAGGCCCACGTACCACAAAAAAAAAAAAAAAGGCAAGTGCAGGAACTGGCAAAAGTGTATGGGTCACTCGGCCTGCAGTCTAGAAATTATTTATAAATAATAGTAATACAGTGAAACAAGTGAACGGCAAGTAGATCCCAGGTGGTGAGGGGCAACTTGAATTCATGGCCCAGAGGTGGGGGGTTGAGGAATGGGAAGGTACAGAGCCAGAGCAGGCTAAAGAGGAATTTATGAGATAACATGGAGAAAGCATTTAGGACACTGCTGACACCTACAAGTGCTCAATAAACATTTTCTCTTCTTATTTTTCCTTTCCTTTTCCCCTCTTCCTCCCCAGCTTGCCTGGGCTGCAGAGGCAAAACAAGGGGGATTGGCTTCCCTGGCAGCAGCCCCATGTTGGAAGCAGGAGGGATGGCAGTGGAAGTGATGATGTTGAACTTGACCTGAGCCCTGTGATCCTGGAAAGAAGAGAAGGTTAAGAAAGCTCCTTGGGCTTCCCTGGTGGCGCAGTGGTTGAGAGTCCGCCTGCCGATGCAGTGGACGTGGGTTCGTGCCCCGGTCCGGGAAGATCCCACATGCCTTGGAGCGGCTGGGCCCGTGAGCCACGGCCGCTGAGCCTGCGCGTCCGGAGCCTGTGCTCCACAATGGGAGAGGCCGCAACAGTGAGACGCCCGCTTAAAGCCAAAAAAAAAAAAAAAAGAAATCTCCTCACCATTTGTGCTCTGGGAAATGGTTTACTGCGAAGACCTACCCTTCCCTATATGACTTAGATAAGGCTCAGGGGGACCCCCCTTGTTATCCTATGACAAGGCCAGACATGGACATTCCAAATTCCCATTCTTGGCCTCAAACATGGTTAGATGAACTGTTTGGCCTCACTGATCAACAGGGACAAAATGCTGTTAACCAAACTTTGGTTAAAATTCTCTCATTTCCGAAACGCTATATGGTAAACGTATTTTATGATCATTCACAACACATATTAGCATAGTAAAAATTTGTAGTAAAGAAAAAAAAAAAATTCTCTCACTTCCTCAGGCCCCTGACCTTTGGCCCACCCTCAGCTTGAGCCAGCATTTAGCCCCTCGTTATGGTTTCTTTTGGAAAAGAGGCTGGCCTCAGGGTAAAACATTCTCTGAACTACTGCATGGGACCCTTTCATCCCCCTTCACCCCATGGGTTCTTCCTAGACTTGTATACTCTGCTCTACAAAAGAAAACTCTTTTCCCCCACACTCTTGAGATGCTGGCTGATCTTTTGGGCAGTGTTCTCCTTATATAGTCCCTCTCCCCACCTTGCAATAATCCCTTTTAATAAAATCTTAC
>RJWK010025932.1:0-27360 GCA_004363435.1 Platanista minor
GTTTTCTGCATACAGGTCTTTTGCCTCCTTAGGTAGGTTTATTCCTAGGTATTTTATTCAATTTGTTGCAGTGGTAAATGGGAGTGTTTCCTTAATTTCACTTTCAGATTTTTCATCATTAGCGTATAGGAATGCCAGAGATTTCTGTGCATTCATTTTGTATCCTGCTACTTTACCAAATTCATTGATTAGCTCTAGTAGTTTTCTGGTAGCATCTTTAGGATTCTCTATGTATAGTAGCATGACATCTGCAAACAGTGACAGCTTTACTTCTTCTTTTCCAATTTGAATTGTTTTTATTTCTTTTTCTTCTCTGATCACTGTGGCTAAAACTTCCAAAACTATGTTGAATAATAGTGGTGAGAATGGGCAACGTTGTCTTGTTCCTGATCTTAGAGGAAATGGTTACACTTTTTCACCATTGAGAGCGATGTTGGCTGTGGCTTGGTCATATGCGGCCTTTATTATGTTGAGGTAAGTTCCCTCTGTGCCTAGTTTCTGGAGGGTTATTTTTTGTTTGTTTGTTAGTTTTTTTGCGGTACGCAGGCCTCTGACTGCTGTGGCCTCTCCCGTTGCGGAGCACAGGCTCCGGATGCGCAGGCTCAGCAGCCATGGCTCATGGGCCCAGCCGCGCCACGGCATGTGGGATCCTCCTGGACCAGAGCGCGAACCCGTGTCCCCTGCATCAGCAGGCAGATTCTCAACCACTGCGCCCCCAGGGAAGCCCCTCTGGAGGGTTTTTATCATAAATGGGTGTTGAATTTTGTCAAAAGCCTGAGTTGATTACATAATTTTTCTTCAATTTGTTAATGTGGTATATCACATTGATTGATTTGCATATATTGAAGAATTCTTGCATTCCTGGGATAAACCTCACTCGATCATGGTGTATGATCCTTTTAATGTGTTGTTGGATTCTGTTTGCTAGTATTTTGTTGAGGATTTTTGCATCTATGTTCATCAGTGATATTGGCCTGTAGTTTTCTTTCTTTGTGACATCTTTTTCGGGTTTTGGTATCAGGGTGATGGTGGCCTCATACAAAGAGTTTGGGAGTGTTCCTCCCTCTGTTATATTTTGGAAGAGTTTGAAAAGGATTGGTATTCGCTCTTCTCTAAATGTGAAACCATCTGGTCCTGGGCTTTTGTTTATTGGAAGTGTTGTGTTTTTGTTTTTTTTTTTGTGGTACGTGCGCCTCTCACTGTGGTGGCCTCTCCTGTTGCGGAGCACAGGCTCCAGACGCGCAGGCTCAGCGGCCATGGCTCACGGGCCCAGCTGCAACGCGGCATGTGGGATCTTACCAGACCAGGGCACGAACCCGTGTCCCCTGCATCGGCAGGCGGGCTCTCAACCACTGCGCCAGCAGGGAAGCCCTTGTTGGAAGATTTTTAATCACAGTCTCAATTTCAGTTCTTATGATTGGTCTGTCTATATTTTCTATTTCTTCCTGCTTCAGTCTTGGAAGCTTGTGCTTTTCTAAGAATTTGTCCATTTCTTGCAGGTTGTCCATTTTATTGGCATAGAGTTGCTTGTAGTAATCTCTCATGATCCTTCGTATTTTTGCAGTGTCAGTTGTTACTTTTCCTTTTTCATTTCTAATTCTATTGATTTGAGTCTTCCCCCTTTTTTCCTTGATGAGTCTGGCTAATGGTTTATCGATAATGTTTATCTTTTCGAAGAACCAGCTTTTAGTTTTATTGATCTTTGCTATCGTTTCCTTCATTTCCTTTTCATTTATTTCTGATCTGATCTTTATGATTTCTTTTCTTTTGCTAAATTTGGGGTTTTTTTGTTCTTCTTTCTCTAATTGCTTTATGTGTAAGGTTAGGTTGTTTATTTGAGGTGTTTCTTGTTTCTTGAGGTAGGATTGTATTGCTATAAACTTCCCTCTTACAACTGCTTTTGCTGCATCCCTTAGGTTTTGGGTCGTTGTGTTTTCATTGTCATTTGTTTCTAGGTATGTTTTGATTTCCTCTTTGACTTCCTCAGTGATCTCTTGGTTATTTAGTAGTGTATTGTTTAGCCTCCATATGTTTGTATTTTTTCAGATTTTTTTCCTGTAATTGGTATCTAGTCTCATAGTGTGCGGTTGGAAAAGATACTTGATACGATTCCAATTTTCTTAAATTTACCAACGCTTGATTTGTGACCCAAGATATGATCTGTCCTACAGAATGTTCCATGAGCACTTGAGAAGAAAGTGTATTCTGTTGTTTTTGGATGGAATGTCCTATAAATATCAATTAAGTCCATCTTGTTTAATGCATCATTTAAATCTCGTGTTTCCTTATTTATTTTCATTCTGGATGATCTGTCCATTGGTGAAAGTGGGGTGTCAAAGTCCCCAACTATGATTGTGTTACTGTCAATTTCCCCTTTTATGGCTATTAGCATTTGCCTTATGTATTGAGGTGCTCCTATGTTGGGTGCATAAATATTTACAATTGTTATATCTTCTTCTTGGATCGACCCCTTGATCATTATGTAGTGGCCTTCTTTGTCTCTTCTAATAGTCTTTATTTTAAAGTCTATTTTGTCTGATATGAAAATTGCTACTCCAGCTTTCTTTTGATTTCCATTTGCATGGAATATCTTTTTCCATCCCCTTATTTTCAGTCTGTATGTGTCCCTAGGGCTGAAGTGGGTCTCTTGTAGACAGCATCTGTATGGGTCTTGTGTTTATATCCATTCAGCCAGTCTGTGTCTTTTGGTTGGAGCATTTAATCCATTTACATTTCAGTTAATTATTGATATGTTTGTTCCTATTACCATTTTTTTAAATTGCTTTGGGTTTGTTATTGTAGGTCTTTTCCTTCTCTTGTGTTTGCCACTTAGAGAAGTTCCTTTAGCATTTGTTGTAAAGCTGGTTTGGTGGTGCTGAATTCTCTTAGCTTTTGCTTGTCTGTAAAGGTTTTAATTTCTGTGTCGAATCTGAATGAGATCCTTGCTGGGTAGAGTAATCTGGGTGTAGGTTTTTCCCTTTCATCACTTAAAATATGTCCTGCCACTCCCTTCTGGCTTGCAGAGTTTCTGCTGAAAGATCAGCTGTTAACCTTATGGGGATCTCCTTGTGTGTTACTTGTTGTTTTTCCCTTGCTGCTTTTAATATTTTTTCTTTGTATTTAGTTTTTGATAGTTTGATTAGTATGTGCCTTGGCGTGCTTCTCCTTGGATTTATCCTGTATGGGACTCTCTGTGCTTCCTGGACTTGATTAACTATTTCCTTTCCCATAGTATAGGGAAGTTTTCAACTATAATCTCTTCAAATATCTTCTCAGTCCCTTTCTTTTTCTCTTCTTCTTCTGGGATCCCTATAATTCGTATGTTGGTGCGTTTATCGTTGTCTCCGAGACTGACCTCAGTTCTTTTCAATTCTTTTTACTTTATTCTGCTCTGCGGTAGTTATTTCCACTGTTTTATCTTCCAGGTCCCTTACTCTCTCTTCTGCCTCAGTTATTCTGCTATTGATTCCTTCTAGAGAATTCTTTATTTCATTTATTGTGTTTTTCATCATTGTTTGTTTGCTCTTTGGTTCTTCTAGGTCTTTCTTAAACGATTCTTGTATTTTCTGCATTCTACTTCCAAGGTTTTGGGTTATCTTTACTATCATTACTCTGAATTCTTTTTCAGGTAGACTGCCTCTTCATTTGTTTGGGCTGGTGGGTTTTTACCTTGCTCCTTCATCTGCTGTGTGTTTCTCTGTCTTCTCATTTTGCTTAACTTACTGTGCTTGGGGTCTCTTTTTCGCAGGCTGCACTTTCGTATTTCCCATTGTTTTTGGTGTCTGCCCCCAATGGCTAAGTTTGGTTCAGTGGGTTCTGTAGGCTTCCTGGTGGAGGTGACTGGTGCCTGTGTTTTGTTGAATGAGGCTGGATCTTGTCTTTCTGGTGGGCAGAATCACGTCCTGTGGTGTGTTTTGGGGTGTCTGTGACCTTTTTATGATTTTAGGTAGCCTCTCTCTTAATGGGTGGGGTTGTGTTCCTGTCTTGCTAGTTGTTTGCCATAGGGTCTCCAGCACTGTAGTGTTTGGTCGTTGAGTGGAGCTGGGTCTTTCTTAGCATTGAGATGGAGATCTCTGGGAGAGCTTTCCCCATTTGATATTACGTGGAGCTGGGAGGCCTCTGTTGGCCTAGTGTTCTGAACTCAGCTCTCCCACCTCAGAGGCACAGGCCTGACACCCAGTCGGACCACCAAGGCCCTGTCAGACACATGGCTTAGAAGAACAGGGAGAAAAAAAGAAAGAAAGAAAGAAAGAAAGAAAAAAAGAAAATAAAGTTATTGAAAGAAAAAATAATTATTAAAAATAAAAAATTAAAAAGTGATAAAAGAAAGAAAAAAAAAGAAAGAAGAGACAACAAAAACAAATCCAGCAATGATAACAAGCACTGAAAACTATACTAAAACAAACAGAAAAAAATGGATAGAGAGAACCCTATGGCAAAAAGCCATATGACAAACGGCAGAAGCAATGCTATACAGAAAAAATTCTCACAAAGAAGCATACACATACACACTCACAAAAAGAGAAAAAGGAAAAATATATATATAACATTGCTCCCAAAGTCTACTGCCTCAATTTGTGATGATTTGTCGTCTATTCAGGTATTCCACAGATGCAGTTTACATCAGGTCGATTGTGGAGCTTTAATCTGCTGCTCCTGAGGCTGCTGGGAGAGATTTCCCTTTCTCTTCTTTGTTCGCACAGCTCCTGGGGCTCAGCTTTGGATTTGGCCCCACCTCTGCGTGTAGGTTGCCTGACGGTGTCTGTTCTTCACTCAGACAGGACGGGGTTAAAGGAGCAGCTGATTCGGGGCTCTGGCTCATTCAGGCTGGGGGGAGGGAGGGGCATGGAATGCGGGGCGAGCCTGCGGCGACAGAGGCCAATGTGACGTTGTGCCAGCCTGCAGCGCCATGTGTTCTCCTGGGGAAGTTGTCCCTGGATCACGGGACCCTGGCAGTGGCAGGCTGCACAGGCTACCAGGAGGGCAGGTGTGGATAGTGACCTGTGCTTGCACACAGGATTCCTGGTGGCTGCTGCAGCAGTCTTAGCGTCTCATGCCCGTCTCTGGTGTCCACGCTGATAGCCATGGCTCGCGCCCATCCCTGGAGCTCGTTTAGGTGGTGCTCTGTATACCCTCTCCTTGTGCACCCAAAACAATGGTCTCTTGCCTCTTTGGCAGCTCCAGACCTTTTCCTGGACTCCCCCCTGGCTAGCTGTGGTGCACTAGCCCCTACAGGCTGTGTTCATGCAGCCAACCCCAGTCCTCTCCCTGGGATCCGACCTCCAAAGCCTGAGCCTCAGCTCCCAGCCCCCGCCCGCCCCGGCGGGGGAGCACACAAGCCTCTCAGGCTGGTGAGTGCCGGTCGGCACTGATCCTCTGTGCGGGAATCTCTCCGCTTTTCCCTCTGCACCCCTGTGGCTGCGCTCTCCTCCGCGACTCCGAAGCTTCCCCCCTCCGCCACCCGCAGTCTCCGCCCGCGAAGGGGCTTCCTAGTGTGTGGAAATCTTTCCTGCTTCACAGCTCCCTCCCACTGGTGCCGGTCCCGTCCCTATCCTTCTGTCTCTGTTTTTTCTTTTTTTTGTTTGCCCTACCCAGGTACGTGGGGAGTTTCTTGCCTTTTGGGAGGTCTGAGGTCTTCTGCCAGTGTTCAGTAGGTGTTCTGTAGGAATTCCACTTGTAAACGTATTTCTGATGTACTTGTGGGGAGGAAGGTGATCTCCATGTCTTACTCTTCCGCCATCTTGAAGGTCTCTTCTGTAGTTCCCATTTTAATGACTGAGCAGTGAAAAGAAGGGGAAATGAATACGAAATTGGAGGAGATGGAGTCAGGAGACATGCTTGGTGTGCCCATACGATTTGGGCTGTTAGAAGGCAGAAGGTGAGAGTTCTTCCTGTGATGCACAGTAGATGCATTTCTCCCTACCATACACAATGCGTTAGTATGCAAAAGCTACTGTAACATATCCCATGCAGTGGGTGACTTGAAAAAACAGAAGTTTATTCTCTCACAGTTTGGGGGACTAGGAGTCTGAATCCAGGGTCAGCCTGGCTGTATTCCCTCCGAAGGCTCTAAGGAAGCATCCTTCTTTGCCTCTTCTAGCTTCTGGTGGTTGCCAGCAGTTCTTGGCTTGTGGCAACATAAATTCATTCCCGGTATTCATGTTCATATGGCCATCTTCCCTCTGTGTCTGTATCTGCATCCACATCTCTGTTTCCTTATAAGGGTACTAGTCATTGCACAGAGCCCAGTAAGACCCCATCTTAACTTGTTTCTTGTGCAAAGACCCTGTCTCCAAATAAGGTTACATACTACTGGGTGGGTGTGAATTTGAGGGTGGGGCACTGTTTTACCCAGTACGCACAGTTTGAGTAATACAATCATAAATTTCTCTGTCTTATTTTTGGCAAAACATTCTTTTAGCATGTGGAAATCCCAAGGTTTCTCATTTTTCCTTGTGGAAAGAGGTGGAGAAATGTGGTCTGGATGCAAATACTATGTGGTAGATTAGATCTTGGTTGAGTTATTGCCCCCAAAGAGAGATTGATGTCAATCAAAAGAAGGTTTTTGTGGCATGCTCCACACTCCTTTTCCTGACCCTGGGGCTGTTCACGTTTTGGGTCAATGATGTGAATAAAGATAATAAAAGCTATGTCAGTCCCATTGGAGGATAGTACATGGCTGAATTTTTTAACGTTCAGCCAAAGAAAGATGTTAAAGGACAAAGAAAGTTGAGAAAAGGGTATTTAACAGAAGTAAATGTGAAGTTTGATATGGTTCTAAAATCAAGTGTATGTTAGAGGGTCAGAGGGCTGTTGGCTTTGTAACAACATGTATTTGAATAGCCAATAATAATCTCAATACGAATGGTTCCCACAAAGGTAATGTGTAAACCAGAAGCTGCACTAATGGAATGAGGGAGACCATCTTCCTCTACTTCAGGCTGCTTACATTATATTGCAAATAACTGTGTTCAGGGGATGTTACCAAATATTAGAAGAAATTTGGTGGACATTTTAGAATGTATTCAGAGAACAATGGCCAGGGGAATAAACGACTCAAGATGACATTACTTGAGGGATGGATGGAACTTGGAACGTTAGTCAGAAGAACAGATGGGAAGAATCGGCTGAACAAGTCAGCTTTCTTTTAAATCTTCAAAGGCAGTTTGTATGTATGTTTGTTTGGAAGAGGGATTCTACGTTAGCCTGTATTGCCCCAAGAGGCCACGTTTGGACAAATCAGTGAATGTTTCTGGGAGGTACACCTCTGATACCTTGTAACAGGGACCTCTAATGCAGAGATACAGGTATTGCCTGAGAGATGGTGAATTCCTAAAACTGGAGGTGCTCAAGCATAGATGCATGGCTCTTTGACAGAAAGTTGTCATGACAATTCATTTGACGGAAATGGTGCTATTTGGCCTGTAAGAGGCCTTATACCTCTGAGTTTTATAACTTCTTTTGCAAGAAAATGCTATAAAATTGTGTGAGATTTGGAAGACCCATAATGATGTTAATTATATATTTTAACCTCCCTTTATGGTGCAAATCGATACAGCATGTAAAAGAGAAAAGCTAATATAGTCAAGATGTTACAATCTATGATCTCAACTTTGACATGAAATTCACTTCAGATTGGCCTGTCGATCTTGGAGCGGATCATTTCAGAAGCTGGAGAGTTATATTATTCAAAAGAACTGCTGTGCCTTAGGGCAAACTGTTATATTTCCTTATTCAGAGAATTCTTTAGGTTGGAAGGGGCTTAAAAGTCTACCGATTTCAGAGGTATCTGGGTTTAGTATTTTTGTCTTCAGGAAAACATATATTCCCTGTGATCTGTACAGTGCCATTCACATAGTTTGATAATTTTCCATTCTAATATATTCTAAAATTCTTTAACTCTTCTGAGTATAAAATAGATGACTTCAAATCACTTTTACCTAAGGCACAAGGGCACTGCATTTTTTAGGCTGAAGTTGAAGAAAAAAGGAAGAAAAGCCAGTGTCAGAAAGTGAGTTTCTAACACACATAAGATGAGAGATGATAGCGGTTTAGGGAATATTTTTTCATTTATCCATTTACTGATCCACCAAAGAATTATAGCACAGCTACTTTCATAGGCAGCAAGAATGTAAAGTGCACAGAACTCATACTTGATCTTGCACTTTTAGGAGGGAGAAATCATTTGATATAGTATGATAAGTGCTCTTACGGAGGAATATTCAGAGTGCCTGGAGATGTCAAAGAGCATAAAATACACAATGGGGAGAAAAGACCACTAAGCACAGCCTATATATAAAACAGATAATCAACAAGGATTTATTGTATAGCACAGGGAATTATAGCCATTGTTTTGTAATAACCTATAATGGACTAAAATCTGCAAAAATACTGAATCACTGTGCTGTATACCTGAAACTAATATAATGTAAATCAACTATACTTCAATTTTTTAAAATAATAAATAAATTTAAAAAGAAAGTAGACTCAATTGAATAAATACAGCTTCATAGACAACTCAAAAAAACCTCCCCAAAACCACCTATATCTTTGTTCATGTGTGCATCTTGTGTGTGTCTGTGTAAACATAGCATCTTATCCACTATGTTATTTTACAGAAAGGAGAAAGATGATTAGAAAGATTAAGAAGCAGATGACTAAAAGGCTGAAATAGCTACAGAAATCCGGGTTCCTCTCTTATCAATAAGCTTTTTTAAAGGGAAAAAAATACCTTATGGAAAAGCTGCCCAAACATGCACTTCTAGGCAGAGTTCAATCTGCAGCCTTTGGAGAAATCTCAAAGAATGCCAAATCAAGCATTGGCATGCGCTGCTTTTGTTTTAGATTTAACAAGTCTTTCCTCTTGACTGCTCAGGACAAATAGTTGGATTATTTGACCTGATTCTACACAGAATGGATTAAATTTGGGCTTGTTCTTCCTCCCAAGTCAATAAAATGTATGAGCTTCCTCATGCCAGAATGTTTCAGAGGTTTGATTTATGGCAAAGGGTTTCTGGAAGCTTACAAATTGTACAAATTGTGCTTCATTTTTTCTCCAGAATAAATATCAAACCTCTTATTTGATATTTATGAATGAAGGCTGACAAAGGGGAGAATACATTCAACAGGAAAATAAGTCTTGCCTTCATTTGAGAAGTTAACATAATCAAAATACTATGGGAGGAATAAATTAGAAGTAGACATTTTAAGTATACGGACTTAGGACACTGTGCTGCTGATTCATCTCTGCTCTATTCTGTTGCTTCATGTCAGCCTCTTTATAATATAGTGAATAGGTGTGTTTGCTTTAGTCTGATAGGTATTCTCAGCAGTGACCTTAAAGCTATGTAAGCCAAAAGCCCACGCATGTGGACAGAGCCATTGGAAGTACCGTCTGTGGAGCCCTGTTTCAGCCGGCTGGACAGACTAGCTACCCTTTAGGGCATCAAGATAAGGCCACGGAGAGAAGTGTAAGATGCTAGTGCCTCGAGACTGCTAGTTTTCCTCCATTAAAAACAAAGAAACAGACTTTGAAAATAAGTTATTAAGGAGATTAACTTAGGGTTTGTCATTTACTTAAGAAGACCATTTTACTCAAAGAATGAGTTCATGGACCTCGTCATTGACCTCTGAATTCTATATGTAGCTCAGTAAAAGATGCAAATGGAGTTTTCTCTTAAATATTGCGCCTCTCTCTCGGGTCTATGATGATTTGTTTCCCGGCCACTTATGGCCTGGTTGAGGGGAGAGCCAGAGTGGATGGTAGGGAAAGTTGCAGTTGGGAGTTACAGTCATTCATGTTGGTGCTCCTCACCGTAAAGCCAGAAGCTCGACCCACAGCCCATCAGAATCAGCAGTTCAGCTGTACCAATGGCCCTTCTTGGTTGGCTCCTTGCTTAACTGACCTTCCACATTTTGGCTTATTGGGATCATGCTTGCAACTCACCTGGCGGTCTTGCTTTGCTGACTTACCTTTGGTTTCTTTCTCTGGTTCCTCCTCTTTGTCACCCGCTAAGTGTGTGTATTTCTAAGTTGCTTCTCCGTCTTCCCTCCCATCTCCGCTCCTCCTCCCCCTCACTTCTCACCACCTCTCCCTTTCTCTCCCCTCTCTCCCAAGGTCAGCTCATCCCCTCCCCAAGTCTAGCTGTCAGCGCCGCACAGGTGCCCTCCAGATGCGCACCTTTAGCTTCCATCACTCTTCTAAGCTTCATCCCTGACTTTGACCTGCTTCTTGGCGTCTTCATCTGGTTGATCCAGGGCACAAGAAGTGATTGTTCCTGGAAGAACCAAACAGCACCTTGTATCCACTCCTCTGAGGGACACTGATTGCTGCAAAGCAAAAGTTCTGAGTGTTGGGCAGCGAGAAGGGTTTGGAGTTTGAAGCTAGAGGGATCTGGGGTTGTGATACTGATAATAATCAAATCACAGATTTTTATGAAAATTAAGTCAGGTATATACGAAAAGCATTTTAAAACTAGCATTTTTGGAAAAAAAACACAAACCTTAGTTTTATTTAAAACTAGTTGCTTTGCATTTTATTTTAAATATATTCCCCACAATCCTTACATATTTATTGTAAGCTTCTAGGAACTGGTGTTGAATGATTATTTGTGAATGAATCCATAAGATTCAACTTGCAAAACCTTCTAACCATGAGTTCCTTGTTTTCAAAAACCCGTCTCTCAGATTAGTTGAGATCTACCTAGATATGGGAGCTGTGTCAAGGCGATGAAACATGAGAAAGTTGAAATTATCTAGTACTTTTGCAACTTGCCCTCTTGTATAAGGAGAATGGCCCTTAAATAAATTATTCCCTTTCCCAAATGAATCACTCAGTCATAAGATAATGTTTAGCATCCTCTTGTGAAATGAACAAAATGATCTAAGAAATCACTTCTTATTATCAACTATCATCTGTTCAGGCCCCTTGAAATCTTAAAAGGAAAAGAATTAGTTAAGACAATTCTTTGCATGGAGAGCACAATCCATGGGAGAATCGTACTGGGTGAAGGTTCAAGAAGTCAGCTGAGGAGGGAACATTTGGAGAATAGATGGATACAGAGAAGCAAGGAGACCACTGCCTGGCTCAGGTGTCAGGCCTTGGGTTCAGAGGGGCCCGCAGTCAAGTGAGGGGTGAACTCTGACTCTTGTTCTACTTGAGTCAATAAGCGGGAAAGCAAAGATCCGAGTGCAAGGAAGGAGATCCCGGCCGTCCCCACAGATACCACCCGCAGAGAGACTTTTAATCAGCTCCTGATTTGAGATTGGTTTCTCACGTCTGTTATCTCACTTTATCCTTTTAACACCCCTCTGGGATAAGAAGGGCAGGGATCATTATCCTCTTGTTTGACAGGAGAAAGAGAGAGAGAGAGAGGTACAATGGGTCTCAACTTTCTCTCTTGTAGATTAAACATTAAGAAGGTATTTTTAAGCAATACCAGGAGATGTGTAACTCTAAAAAAAAAAAAGATCCTTCCGGTTTTTGTCTTAAAAAGTTCTTTATAGGGCTTCCCTGGTGGCACAGTGGTTGAGAGTCCGCTTGCCGATGCAGGGGACGCGAGTTCGTGCCCCAGTCCGGGAAGATCCCACATGCCGCGGAGCGGCTGGGCCCATGAGCCATGGCCATGGAGCCTGCGCGTCCGGAGCCTGTGCTCCGCAACGGGAGAGGCCACAGCAGTGAGAGGCCCGTGTACCGCAAAAAAAAAAAAAGTTCTTTATAATTTGGCAAACTTTCTGAGGTCCTCGTGCCCTTATGTTAGCAGTTCCATTGTACTTAAAACAGTTTAGCCCTAAGATACTATGGGCACTTCTCTAGATCGTGTTCCCAAAACTCAAGCACATCATTCCTTCATTCTTTCTGATCTCTTTCCTCATGTGGGGAATGGGATAAAGTGTCAGAGATTTGGACACCTACCAGCTTTATTTAAAGACCTCATATAAGGTCAATCACGAGAATGGGAATTTAGGACAGTGAAGCAGACTAAGACAATAATAAAGCAACCACAGGCCATTTTAAAAACAACAGTGATACATTCACCAGGAATTGAAATGTCTCAAAAGCCTATGCTTGTGAAGTTTTTCTTCTGCATTGATTAAACATCTTGCATGCAATTAGGAGCAGCCATTTGCCCTGGGCAATGGTGTGAAAATGTCTGAAACATATCTGTGAATAAGCTTGTTGGAATCTTGACTTCTAGCTTCAAAAGTCAGCTCTTAAGTTCAAAGACAGGAAAGATCACCAGGAGAATGCAGATAGACTCAACTGGTCGCTTTACTCATCTTTCCCCTACTCCCCTCTTCCAGCAAAGAAAATAGCACTGAAGAGGAAAGAGCATGTTTGAAAAGGAAGCAGGAAACTCAAGGATGAGCTGGGGTAGCAACTGATGGAAGCCTGCTTGAAGCTTGTGGGTCACAGGAAAGTATGACTGTCCATGGGTGTGGCCTGGCTAAATATAGAGCAGCCACCTTGGGGCATGTGCCCTGGGCTGTGTGGCACAGTGAGAATAGCAGTAGAGTGATTCATGCCAGAGAGGCTGCAGTCAGTTCAAAGGTCTCAGGAAGTTCCTGCAAGCAGAGTCTAGAATCGAGCTGCAGGAGAGAGGGCCCAGGGAGGAAGGGCCTATCCCATGGAGGAACATCAGAAGGAAACAGGAGGGTTCCTGCCAGGGATGGGCTGAACCTCAGTGCTTTGCCACACCACACAGTCTGAGTGGAATTGTGGGATCCTTCAGACCAGCCACTGGCCGTCACTGAGGAGCATCGTTGTTTGCTTTTGTTAAATTCCAGGCAGGAAGAGTCATGTATAGAGCAAAGGCCAGCACTGGAAAGAGAGAGAGCAGGACCAGGCAGTGGACTTGCTCTGCCCCTCGCCCACAGGAGTTTGTGAAGTTCACACTGACCCCAGACAGACAGCGCAAGGAGAGTCAAGGGAGGACATCTTCATGCTAAGTGTGACCTCCTCTAAACTTGAACCTCGGAGGAAACTGGCTTGAGAAATCTCTGGAGTGGCTAGTTTAAGATCCTGTTTTTGTTTGTTGCTGTCAAACAGGATAGATACAGAAAGAAAAGCTACATCTTGGTAAATGTGTGTTTGGGATGATGCAATTCATATCACTTAAAAAAATAACATCCAGGGCTTCCCTGGTGAGGCAGAGGTTGAGAGTCCGCCTGCCGATGCAAGGGGACACGGGTTCGTGCCCCGGTCCGGGAAAATGCCACATGCTGCGGAGCGGCTAGGCCCATGAGCCATGGCTGCTGAGCCTGCGTGTCCGGAGCCTGTGCTCCGCAACGGGAGGGGCCACGACAGTGAGAGGACCGCGTACCACAAAAAAAAAAAAAAAAAAAAAAAAAATCCAGAGGCAGCCTCAAATTTGAGATGAACACTCAGAAATTTACATGCAGCTCATGGTGGGAATGTTCTAGAGCAGGAAGTTTGTGGCTGCCTCTTTATTCCAGGCAGGAATGCCTTCAAGCCTGCAGACTTTGTCATCTGAGCAGCTCTCTGAGATGGCCTGACTTAAGGCTGCCTGGCTTCTGTGCTGTGCTGGCTGGGAATTGGCTTCATCTCGGAGGGCACAAGTCTCCCCTTTCAGTAGCTCAGCAGACACTTACAGGGCATGTTGTACATGCCTAGCACTGCCCTAGATGCTGGTTGGATTAGAGGTGGATAATGCATGGTCACAGCACCAGGGAGCTGAGCTGGCTCTCAGCCCAGTGGGGCAACAGCTTGGAGCCACCAATTATGAACTAGTAGAATATGAGAGCCACACTTGAGGCGGGGGGCAGTGGGAAGGGCCTTAGGAGGGCTTTATGGTAGAGGTGATGCTGGCAGCATCAATCTGGGTTAGTGATTTGTGCTTTGCCCGGGCCTATGAGAATGGAGAGAAAGATGCAGGGAAAATGGAATGCGGAAGAGGGAGAGTGAGAGGAAGAGAGGGAGTGAGAGGCTATCTGTGTTATTTCTGCTCAGCAAAAGCTTCACAAAGCCCAGATGCTTTGCAGTCAGTGCCATTGGAAGGACTAGCAGAGACCCAGCAGCACTGTGAAGCAGGCAGATGAATTTTTACCTGGCTTGGACAGCTTTTGGACTTTTCTCTAGATTATATGTAAAAACATAGTTAAAAAGTCGAAATGCCCGTCTTTCAATGTTTTGTTTCACTGACTATTGGAAATAATGCTGCAGTCTAGCCGTCACTTCTTTATTCTTAGCTGAGTTCTCCCCCGACCATCTCCATCGCTTAAGCAGCTCAAGCCTTGCCTGTTGATCAGACGGGGATGGTGCTTTTGCCATGCCATTCTGTGCCCAGCAACGTTTGCCAATAATGCTGCAAAGGGGCAACATCCTTCAGCCCTGACTCACAGGAAGCACATCTTTTCTCTTCTCCTATCACTCACACACTCTGCCTACCACGTGCAAGGCACTGTGCCCAGCATGCTGGGCAATGGCATGAAGTATCAAGTGTGGGCTGTGCCCCAGAGATACTTAGAAGCTGCCCAGAGAATCAATACATGCAGCCAGAAAAATGGAACTAAAGTTCAAGACCATGAGGATTTGGGGCCAGATAGCAGTGGTGCAGACCAGAGTTTTCAACCACTGCACTATTGACCCTCTGCTGTGGGGCTGTCCTGTGCATTGTAGGATGTTTAGTGGCCTTCCTGTTCTACCCCTAGAGGTAGCATCCTCCCAGTTGTACAACAAAAAAATGTCTCTAGATATTGCCATTGTCCCCTGGGGGGAAAAATCACCCCCAGTTGAGAAACACTGGTACCAACAGTAAGTACCTCAGATGTCAGAGAGGAGTTGCTAGGTGGCTTGGAGTAGTTACAAGGGTGTGGATCTCTGCAGTGACTCAACGATGGGGAAGGTATTGATAGGCCCAATGGAGTGGGGGAAGTCTTTCCAGAGGATGGTTCTCTTTGTCATTACCACCACCACCACCCCCCCCAGCTCCTCCTATTTGTATAACTCTGTCTAGATTCATTAATTCAGCCCAGTCACTGCAACTCTATTTCATTTCCACTCTGCCTTCTCCACTTCCTGACTGCCTTGATAAGTATCCCTCAGTCCTTTTCTGTCACTGAGCAGAGCTTAGGTGTGAGACAATACCTGCCCTTTCAGAGCACCAGAATAGCCTCCTTTGTGTCTGATGCCTCTACCAAGGACTCAGGTTTCGTTAGACATCTACCTGATGTTCCCGTGGAGGGCTGCAGATAACTGTCTGGTAATCTGCCTTCCTCTGTACTTGATTTCGATTTTCCTGTGAAATTGCATTGTCTGCGTGTCTTCAGTTGGTCTTTTTAGTCATTACATCTGTGCCGTCTGTAAGCCATGTGGGCGCAATTCTCATTGTTTCCCTGATTAGAAATGCATTTGAATCCTATTTGGGAGTAAGGAAAAGAACAATACGTGGCAGAGTTTTTATGGTAGAAGGACTGGAAGAACAAGATTGGGACAGAGAAAACTGCATAAATATATAAATGAACATCATGGTTATGGTGTGAATTTCCCCTAAGCTGGCTTGGGCAATGCCTAAAGTGACTGGGGTATCCTATGAAGGTTCCATTTATAAAAGGACTGGTGGCTGGAGAAGAGGCAGCAAGGCCAACAGCATGAAAGATGTGTGGGATGGTGGTTGGTAGAAGAGGTCTGTTTCAAAGAGCTTAAATACTGAATAGGTCACCAAGTTTGTTATCTTAGTTCATTGTTCATTTTGATGCTGAGCTCACTCTATCCCCTTCCTGGGAGTCCCCAAATCGTTTTGCACACTGCAAATTCACTGATGTGCAGCCGTGTGGATAATTTGAGCCTAGTCTTTCTTGGCAAGTGCTTTGGATCCCCATCTTGCGAAGACATCCAGCTAGCTAGTTCAGTAATGCACCCAGCCCATCAGCTGGAAGAGGTCTCATATTTAGACATTGATGAACTTCATTGGAAGTTCCCTTGAAAGTTCAGCTTGATGCCAGACCTTTGCTCTTCAGGCATCTATTTTAGACAAGTCACTTCTGGCTCCTCATTTAGACCATTGCTAGAGAATCATGATATTCCAACAATCTTTCAAATTGAATATGGGATTTGGCTTCAGTTCTCTTTTCCAAGTCAGCTTCCTAGCTGGTTATGACAGATCATAAATTTGTAGGCTTTTAGATACTAGCAGATGAGTGAGTTGTGACAGAGGAAGGAAAAAGATTAAACTGAGACAACGCTGATGTGTGTGTAGGCATGTGTAGGTGTGTGTAGGTGGTGGGGACTGTCTCAGTATGTGTGTTATACTCTCTTATATATGAGGCTTTAAAGGAAAGCGTGTATATGTTTTCTCCACAGAACTATAGATCCAGAGTTTTCAAAGACCTTTAAAACTGACCAAGTTCATTTGTGTCTTACGTAGGCTCATTCTTAGTAATACTAAAGCCACATGAGTGTTTCAGGACTCATGAGAGGTGTATATGTATTAACTCATTTAACCCTCACTAACTGGAGATGTGGATACCGTTGGTATCCATGTTTCACCAGTGAGGACACTGAGACCTAGAGATGTTAAGCAATTTGCCCCACATTCCACAGCCAGAAGGTTTGGAATTGGGGTTTGAGCTTAGGCAGTCTGGTTCCAAAGTCCTTGCTCATGAGCACTGCACTCTAATCCCTCTCACATCCTAAAACCTTTCTTAAGTCAGTGTTTCTATTCAACAAAGGAATGACTATGAATTGAAGTTCCACTGAATGCCAGGCCGTGCCCAAATGTCATATAACATCATCACAATGTGAGCATCATTATGTGTTATTACACAGATTATATTATATGTATTATTCCACAGACATGGAAACTGACTCAGGCTCCCACAGATGCCAAGGGTCAGAGCTGGGATGAAAATTTCAGATTCTGGCTCCCATACTAGCACCACCTCCTTCCCTCAAACACACATATACACACGCACACACACACACAAACACACACGTCAGCTGCATTTAAAGAAGTACTAAGTAAGCTCCTACTACATGTTTTGTACTGTGTGGTCACCTAAGAATAGAAGAGCTGGTCAGTCTGCCCTGGAAGCACTCACACCACTGCTATGGACAGAATATACAAATAGAGATATGAGACCATTGTCTGTTAAAATGCCAGTGTTGAAGATATAGAAGAAAAATATCCCAGAAAAGCTTCCAGAAGGGAGTGTTTTATGGAGATGGTAATTATAGGGACTGCACTCCTGCATAGTTTCAGTTTTTAAATATTTGAACTATTGTGCTAATGTACCTGTCAGATCTCCTATCACAATTATTAGTCCATAAAAGGTGCTTCTGTGGTTACCAGAGCTGCATAATGCCTTGTGGAAGGCAACAGTCTTAAAGCTGAGTTGTAGTGTCTGGGAGGCTGACGGGTGGGCTGAGATGAGTGCATGATGGGTGTGCCCTGGGTTGACAATAACAAGGACCATGGTGTATTCGGTGGGTAGTCAGGAGAGGAGGCGTGTCAGAATGGTACGTCCTGATTATTCTTTGCGGCATTTGTAAGTTTATTTTCCCCCATAGACGATGCTCAGTATCACACAATTTTCCACTCAGTCCTTGAGTTGGTGATGAACGATGGCCCAGCCTGTTCCAGGATCATATAAATAAATGGCATTGAAATAGGTCTTTGCTCTTACATACTCCTGGCTCTTTAAGTGTTGAATTGGCACCATTGCCCCCTACGTCTTTTTCTAGCTTTGTTAATCTTATTTTCAGCTTCTGCAAAGAGCAATATATCCACGTACAATCATTAATTGAATATGATTCAATCTGGTCCCATCTTTAATAAGAAACCAAAGAAGGAAATTCAATTAGGCTCACCCTTTCCATTTCAAAAGATCAAGTCCTCCCCTTTCACAGTTAAAATTATGAAAGATTATCTTCTCAGTGGAAGGCTACAGGAAAATTTGGATTCCTGTCAAATATTTAGTTGAATAGCCTGGGATCGGGAATAATATAGCCTTTAAGCAGCTTGCTCTGAATTTCTGTTGATGTAATCTCTCTTTTGGAAGCTTTTGAATAAAAGGTATTCCACACCCTTGCGTGACTCAAAGTATTCGGCAGCAATGGTAACAAGATCAAACAGTTTTAGGACAAGGTATCATATCTTCTGGTTATGAAAATGCAGACACCTCAAACTCATTCCCATAGCTTGGTGCGATCTGCTAACTCCTCAGAGAAAACTGAAATTATTGAAGCTGGGTTTTAAGTCTGTGTGAATATTTTGGGGTTGATCTAAAATCACAAACAAGAGCAGCAGGAAAAACCAAAATAGGATAGAATGAAAAACAACCTAATTCCATCTTTGCTGGAATTTTGTAAAATATTATTATTAATAATTACTAACACAGTGTTGTAAATCAACTATAGTTCATTATAAATTAAATTTTTTTAAAATAATTACTATTACTATCAGAGTTAAGGTTTATTGCATCTGTTTTAGGTTCCCGGCACTCAAAATGCTTAATTTTCTCAAACCTGTGTCTGTTTGATTCCAAAGACATTGGTTATAATCCCTAGACTGCAACCCCCAAATTCTATTGCTTTTTCAACCCTAATTGATAGACCCCTTTTCCAAGAATGAAATATCTCCTATTATCCTTTATGCAAAGTTATCCACAAATCTGCTTTGGGAACTAGAGTTATGTGTAAATAACCGGGACTATTTTGTTCTCCCAAGCTTTATTTTGCAGTCCGATGGCATGATGTGTTACAAACATAATCATAGAAGAGTTGATTTATGCAAAGCTTTCCATGTCATTTCAATGAGCTCTGCCTCAAAGCACTGTTCAAACAGAAACCCTAGTGTCCCCTAGTATTCCAGCTGAAAAGGTAAATATTTGTAATAGGCACACTGCAGTCTTATTCCCAGAAGCTGGCACCCACTAGCACCTGTGGCTCACACCGAAATTTGAGTCCTGGGTTGCTGTTTTCTTTTCCACTAATGGGTTCTAGGGAGCAGGCAAGGCGTGGGCTTGAGTCTCTGAATTGCAGAGGAAAGAAAGAACCCTGGCTCCATCAGCAACTCAAGTTACAAAGATCCCAAGGGAGAATCGGGTTGGAATCTCTACAGTCAAACATTTCTAGAACGGTGCTTTCCCAAAGGTTTTTTTTTTTTTTTCATGCAGACAAATCCCTTCTTCAAGTGAAATATTATTTGTAAGTCCAACAAATAAAATCGTTAAAAGAATAAGGGTGACTGTTTCTTAGGGGCTTTCTCTGTGGCAGGCACCGTGTTAACTTCCCTGCATAGTTTTCCTTATTTAATTCTCTGCGATTGTATGAGTAGGCACATTATTCTCCATTATAAAGCTGGCTTAGAGAGTTTATATAACTTACCCAAGTCATGTGCCCTCCCAGTGGAGGACCACAATGCAAATGCAGGTAGCCTGACACCAGAGCTCAAATCCTTGGCCACAAAAACAGACTTGCCCTTGTGAGAACAGACAGGGGCTGGGGTTGCTGCCAGGAATCATCTAGATTTTGATCCTCACCCACCTGATGACTGTCAACATCTCTAGGGTCCAGAGAGCACACAGGAGTACGCAAAGTGATAGTAGGCTGAGAAAACTCAAGTTTACTTTCTACAATCATATTTTTGAGGAGCAATTACATGCCAAATTGTTTCTCTGTTTAGTTTTTCTTAAATTTAATCAGATCTCCCTTTTTTTCCCAGATTTACTGAGGTATGATTGACAAATAAAAATTGTATATGTTTGCAGTGTAGAACATGGTGTTTTGATATACATGTGCATTGTGAAAAATGACCAAACTCGAGCTAATTCACACATCCATCACCTCACGTAGTTATCTTTTTTTTTTTAATCTTTTGTGTATGTGATGAGAACATTTACTCCCTCAGCAAATTTCAGGTCTATAATGCAGTGTTTTTATCTGTAGTCACCAAGCTGTGTACTAAGTCTCCAGAATTGATTATACTGTATGACTAAAATTCAACACCCTTTGACCAACGTCTCCCCATTTCCCCCACCTCCCAGCCCCTGGCAATCACCATCCTCCAATCTGGTTCTGTGAGTTTCACTTTTTAAAATTCTACGTATAAGTGAGGTCATGCAGTATTTGTCTTTCTGTGTCTGGCTTAATGCACTTAGCATAGTGTCCTCCAGTATCATCCACGTTGTCACAAAGGACAGGATTTTCTTCTTTTTTAAGGCTGAATAACCTTCCACTGTGTGTATGTGTGTGGGTATGTGTGTGTACATGTACGTACACATATCTCACATTTTCGTTACCTATTCATCCATCGATGAACACAGGTTAATCCCATATCTTGGCTATTGTGAATAATGCTGTAATGAACATGGGAGTGCAGACATCTCTTTAAGAGAAAACTTTGTTTAGATTTTTCAGTAGGCCTTCCTAAAGGTTGCCTCTGAACATGATAAGATAGCTTGCCAGTTACATAATACCTTTTTTCCTTCCTTCATTTTTTTTTTTTTTTTTTTTTTTTTTTTGCGGTACACGGGCCTCTCACTGTTGTGGCCTCTCCCGTTGCGGAGCACAGGCTCCGGACGCGCAGGCTCAGCGGCCATGGCTCACGGGCCCAGCAGCTCCGCGGCACGTGGGATCTTCCCGGACCGGGGCACGAACCCGCGTCCCCTGAATCGGCAGGCGGACTCTCAACCGCTGCGCCACCAGGGAAGCCCCCTTTCCTTCATTTTTTGAGCATATAAACATATACCAAGTTTTAGGAACTGTATTAGGCATTGAGATTACAACAAAGCATAGGACTGGGTCTCAGTGATCTCACAGGTAAGGTGTCCACCATTTACCAGCCATGTTAGGACATCCTTGGGACTAAAATGGGTCACTGTTACTAGCTAAAAGGGGACAACAGGCATAGGACATGAGTGTCCTGAGAAAACCAGCTCATAGGGGAGTGGGCAATTCATGTATATGTACCTATTTTTATGATGTCTTACAAAAGCACTGATAGAGATAGACACAGGGTGTGCCATGCACAGAGGAGTGATACGCAAGCAAGTTATAATGAAACAGACTTCTCAGAAAAGTGATGCTGAAGCTGAGTCTTTAAGGATGAGTAGGCATTCTCCAGGTAAAGAGTAGAGATTGGCAACCTGAATAAAGAAGAGGGCATGAGCCCAGGGATGAAATGGCAGGGTATAGGTGGGAACTAACAGTAACCGGAGCAAAAGATGTGAGGCAGAGAGTGTCAGGGCATGAGTAGAGAGGTCAGAGAAAGTTAAGGAAATTGGGTTTCTTTATCTAGAGGATGGGCAGTCATTGAAGAGATTTAGGCAGAGTGGAGAGATGAACGTTGTGGAGGGAGCAGCCTGGCACTTCTTCAGGGTGTCGCTGTCGCGGGGGGCGGGGGCGGGGGACAAAACAGGAGTCAGAGAGAAGAAAAAGGAGAGCGATTCTGAAGTCTGACTCGACAAAAGTCATGTGGGTAAAAACTACCGGTGCCTGGGCCCTGCCCCATCCTGCATAAAACCCCATCTCTTGGGTTGGATCCAGGTCCTGGTTGTGTTTTCAGCTCCCCATGTGATTCTAACATGCAGCCGTAAGTGAGGATCCCTGAGCTAGAATATTGGTTGAAATACCTGAAAGAAAGCATTGATAATTTGGAGTATGCAGTGGTGGTTGGCGGGTAGGGGATGGATTAAAAAAGAATTTTTGAAAGGGAAATATCAATAGAGCGAGAATTGATAATCAATTGGATAGGGGTGGAGGGAGGGAGGTTAGCTGTCAAAACTGGTTCCCTGCTTGGGAGCCTAGGTGAAAGACAGTGCCTGCAACTGAAGTAAACCATTAATGAAAAATGGCTATTTTACCAGAGAAGACACAGAGCTAGAATGTCAGGTGTTGCAAAAAGAGCTGTGGAAAGTGTGCAGAGTGGAAAGCAGGGGCCAGTGAGGAATCCCAATAAGTAAGTGGCAGATGAAAAGACACCGTGAAGGAACCATAGAAGAATAGAGATGTCAGAGGGAGTCACCTAGCCTTCACCGTCCAACATGGTACCCACTCGCCACAAGCTGCTGTCTAAACTGAAATCCATTCTCGGCCAGATTTGATGAATGGGAAAGGCCCTGCCTCTTTCAACTAAAATCTTTTGTAGCTTTAGTGCCTTCTTTCACTTCACTGCATGTGTTCATTTAATCATACACTCAATATCTGTCTCATTCGTTTGACCCACTCTTTTACCCCATTGCTGTCCAAGGAAGAAAACAGTGATGCCACACCCAGATTCTGATGAACACCAGAGAGACTGGCTGTGTTCCACCTTGGTGAAGCCAGTCTGTCTCCATCTTCAGTGAGGTGAACTGTGTGTCTAACCATCCTATTATCTTGCAGTTCCTATGAAACACATTGTTCTCTTTGACTGCAGAAATGAGAACTGCATTTTAGTGGTGAGTGATGTGACTACTAAGTACATGGATTAAAACAAAAAACATATTAAAACGACTTTGGGATTTTCCAGGATAAGAAATTGTTGCAGACATTGTGTTGTTTCAGATGTCTTGGAGATTAAATAGGCCTAAATCAGCTCCTGAGCATTTTATTAGAGAATTTGTGTCATTTGAAAAATCCTTCCCTGAAACTTTCCTACACACTCTCCAACTCCCACTTGAATGAAGAAGTAATTAGAGATGAGATCGGAATCTCCACTTCATCTTGACCCACTCCAGATGGTGTAATAGTCCTGGCTTTATCAGAAAAGAGTAGGAGGGCAAGCCGGAGCTATGCAAAGAATATAATACTTGCATTAATTCAGTCATTTGGATTTGTGTTAAGACTCTTACTTGTCTTTTTTTTTTTTGCGGTACGCAGGCCTCTACCTGTTGTGGCCTCTCCCGTTGCGGAGCACAGGCTCCGGACGCACAGGCTCAGCGGCCATGGCTCACGGTCCCAGCCGCTCCGCGGCATGTGGGATCTTCCCGGACCGGGGCACGAACCCGCGTCCCCTGCATCGGCAGGCGGACTCTCAACCACTGCACCACTAGGGAAGCCCTCTTACTTGTCTTTTATCTACTACTGTTCATTGCTCTCTCGTTATTCATTCTGCTGCTGCATTCAGGTGCGTGCACTCTGAACGCTGGAATTGTTTCTTAAAGGTGCCTGTATTGTCAGTCCTGTGTTGAATTGTCATGCTTTGAAGATACAAGGAAATGCTGCCCTTTCAAGAAATCCTAGCAGAAAATTCTTTATAGTCATCCTCTTAATCAGCAATTGTTTATGAATCGCCTCCTGTGTGCCGGGGTGATGTTGGGTTCTGGAGAACACACATATAAATTATACTCTCAAGGTGTTCATAATCTCATATCGGAAAATACGTGGTGCTATGTGCTGGGCACAGTTCAGAGCGTTCTTACATATTTAACTCATTTCATCCTCACAGCAACACTATGAAGTCGCCATTGTCATTATCAACCCCACTTTGCAGATGAGGAAACTGAGGAATATAAAATTTAGCGGCACATCCCAAATCGCACAGCTAATAAAGGCTGAGCCGGGATTAGTCTGAGGCTGTCCATCTCCAGTCTCTGTTCTTAACCACTGTGCTTTACCACCTCTCCTCCACTCAACTGTGATCTCCAGTGGGAGGCAAAACTCCCCTGGGAAATGAGTTTATTTACAGAATGTGGTTGTTGGTTTTTCTGGGGTTGACATTTAGCTCTTTATGTATTAATGATTCTTGAAAAGGAAACTTTTAAAGATACTCTTTCTCTTCTTATCAATTATCGCCTAGCCAAATAGAACTGAAGGAAGAAGTAAACATTTAGCTCATCATTCACCCCTTCGGTTACCATTAATAATTTTTGACCTTTTCAACATAAAATATTTTTATAAGTATTCTTGGGCTCTTTCCTCCATTCCAAGCGTTTAAGCAGTGAGTATCTATAACAATGAGAATGTTTTGTTTTGCAAGTCATATATAAATTTTTATGCAATAATACCAACCTCTGCTGAGCTTTACAAACCAGATTCCACCTTGGGCCCTGTTACATGTTACCTGGATTGTCTACACATCCCGAAATGGGCCTATTCCCAAAACCAAAAATCCTTGAGGCTTGGGAACATAAAGAAGTTAGAAAGACCAGTAGTCCCAAAACACTTACAGAGCAATTTTGCTAGGACTTGGGTTTCTGGGAAAGTTTTATTTTATCACTCCACTATTATCTTGAATCTGCCATTCACTCAAAGGTTTTTGTTGGCCTTAATTCAATTCTCTACCTTTTGGGTATCAGTGTGTTGTTGAGCACTTTTCTACCCAGACAGATAGCAGGATCTGGTGACAGCTTTCAATTGTATTAGCACTGAAACTTTTGTAGGTATAGGATTTCTTTGTGTGGGCTGGTCCTTGACTGTGACTTACTTCGGCTATCATTTATTGGCTCCTAAAACTGGCCTGACTCTGCAAAATAACTCACTAATTCTTCCAGAGTGAAAACCTCCAAAGGTTTTATCAGCACACATGTAAATAATCTTAGGGACTCCTGGTCTATCGTATAAGTCCATTTAGTGCAGAGATCCCTGGCCAATAGAAGTATCGCTTAAACTTTAGCTTTCAAGGCTCCTGTTGTACTCTTGAGAAAGAATATCAAAGGAATCAAGTTGTCAAGGAAGCTATGGTGCCAGAGTTTCTTGAAGTATCTGGGAAAGGCTCCCATACACAGAGTGGGGACCAGGGCTGGTCATTCTTCAGTTGATGGATGAAAAAGAAGCTGTAACTAGTGAAACACAGAAAAGTTCAATTTACCAAATTAATGACATTTGAATTACAACAAACTATTAGATAGCATTTCATTCTTCCCATAAGTTAGCCACTCTTTTAATAGCTAATCTTCATGGGCAAGTGGTAAAATTCATTTTTCCATGTTTCCTTATGACATTGTTCATGTAAGTGACATTGTTCATGTAAGTAATTTGGCAAGAGTCATAAAATGTTCTGATTCTTTGACCCGTTAATTCTCCTTTGGAGAACTCAAAATATGGAGAAATCACATGAATAAAGGTATTAATCCCAACAATGTTTAAAAGACTACAGTAAAAGAAGAAACAATGCAGAAGTAGTTATAGAAATTATAATATCCCCATTTAACAGATGCACAAAGTGGAAAGATTCTTATCATATGATCCATTCAACATAAGTATTTATTGTCTTCTGTGTGCCAGGCACTGTCCCAGGTTCTGAGACTATGGACTAGGCTGATGAACAAAATAATTACCATTTGCTACCGAGCTGGCAGGGGAGTTAGATATTAGTGAGAGAAACGCGCCACCTTCATGGCCAGATATGTAGCAGGGGCGAGCTTGATGGTTTAAAGATTGGCCTTAACCTACTACTTGACAGAATTTGTGTTTGGAGCCGACTTAGTTTGTGCACAGGATGGTAGTCTTGATGTTGCGTTTATCCCAGGCTTAATAGCGACAACAGGCAATGGAAGTATCGGAGCAGCCTGTGCGAAGGGCCGTGTGGAACTCTCAAAGCATTCAGGCGATCAGTGCTGTTAGGAGATCTGAAATCCAGCGTTTTCAAGCTCAGCTGAGTCTTCTCTTGGCAAAACTAAATGTGTAGGGTAACAGCACTTCTGGTTCTCTTGTGTATGTTTTTTAAAAACCCTGTGTACTAGCAGCAAAATGTGAATAATTAATGAACAGTTCTTATTGTATCTCATGAAACTATAATGATGCTAAGTTTGTTGCATGATACAGATAATGCAGTAGTATTAGCTGTGCAGTTCAATGGTAAACCGTGATGTTCCCTCTTCAAAGTTTAATGAGCTCTTGCTGTGACAAAGGGCAACATTAGGCGCTTAAAGAAAATTCATTTTTTAACCTAATTTGCAGGTATTGAAGCAAAGTTTAAGGAATGACGAAGTGATAGATTCCATAATTTGGGCATTTATCTGATTCAGGTGTTTGGCAAAGGTGTATATTTCAGAGAGAAGCAAATTTATTTCTTCTAAACAGGACCCTCTCTCATATGGATGAATTTACAAAGCTATGAATCACTAACAACCTTTGGGTTCTTGGGTTGTGCTTTCTTAATTTTTATTTTCACCGAAATGGATTTGATTCTTCTCTTCATTCGCATGAAAAGCTTATTCCTTGTTTCTTGTTTTTATGATAACAAGAATTATTTTGTCCCCTCACATTCTTCTTTATTAGCATCACTTCCGCTCCCCTTCTGCCTGTTTGAAATCAGTATCGGGAAGAAACCTTTGCTTCTGAGGTTTAGGTATAATGGCTAAAAAATAAAAATAAAAAATTATGATGATCCTCTCCTTGGTCTGTTCTGGAGAAGACAACTCACTAAGCACGTTACCCCGATTGTCTGTGCCTCTGTGTTGATGCAGGCACTGTAGAGAGCCATGTCAGCACTGACCACGGCAGAGATCTCAGATGATCTTTGCAACAGCTCCAGAATAGTTTCCCTAAGAATGAGGCGGTGAAACCAAAAGGCCACATCAAAGAGGCAGCCTTCAGGGCTTCCAAACTGTACACCTTGGAAATGGATCTCTGTCTCCTCTTCAGCCTCCAAAAGGCCAGAGGTGGGGGTGGGAGGTGGTCAAAATGTCTCATCAACACACAGTAATTAATTCTATGCTGGAAATAGATTGCACATCTGAAGACGATTTGAAACAGCCAGTTTAAACATAGGAAAGATGGGCGTACTAATGTAAGATGCTAATAACAACTGTTATTACAATTAATCAATTACAACGAACTGGTAATCACAATTAATGTTACATTATTATTAACTTATTATCATACTTGATTTGAATTTCCTTTTTTTTTTTTTCTTTTTTGGCTGCGCCACACGGCTTGCGGCATCTTAGTTCCCTATCCAGGGGTGATTGAACCTGGGGCCCCGAATCCTAACCACTGGACCGCCAGGAAATTCCTTGAATTTCCTTAGTTTTACCTACCATTCTTTTTCTGTTCCAAGATCCCATCCGGGATACCACACTGATACTTGGTTGCCATGTGTGTTTAGTCTCCTCTTAGCTACCACAGTTTCTCAGTCTTTCCTTGTTTTTCATGACCTTGACAGTTTTGGGTTTTTTTTTTTAACATCTTTATTGGAGTATAATTGCTTTACATTGGTGTGTTAGTTTCTGCTGTATAACAAAGTGAATCAGCTATACATATACATATATCCCCATATCTCCTCCCTCTTGGGTCTCCCTCCCTCCCCCCCTCCCTCTCCCACCCATCCAGGTGGTCACAAAGCACCGAGCTGATCTCCCTGTGCTACGCGGCTGCTTCCCACTAGCTATCTAGTTTACGTTTGGTGGTGTACATGTGTCCATGCCACTCTCTCACTTCGTCCCAGCTTGCCCTTCCTACTCCCTGTGTCCTCAGGT
>RJWK010025933.1:0-27361 GCA_004363435.1 Platanista minor
TTTTTTTTTTTGCGGTACATTGGCCTCTCACTGTTGTGGCCTCTCCCGTTGCGGAGCACAGGATCCGCGGCCATGGCTCACGGGCCTAGCTGCTCTGCGGCATGTGGGATCTTCCCGGACCGGGGCACAAACCTGTGTCCCCTGCATCGGCAGGCGGACTCTCAACCACTGCGCCACCAGGGAAGCCCTTCCTAGGCATTTTATTCTTTTTGGTGTGATTGTAAATGAGATCATTTTCTTGTCATCCTAATAATTCATTATTAATGTCTAGAAATGCATCAGCCATTTGTATGTTGATTTTATATCTGCAACTTTACTGAATTTATTAGTTTAATGGTTTTTTTTTTTTTTTTTGGTGGAGTCTTTATAAAGGGTTTTCTACATATATAATATCATGTCATCTGCAAATAGAGACTGTCTTACTTCTTCCTTTCTGATTTGGATGCCTTTTCTTTTTTCTCACCTAATTACTCTGCCTAGGGCTTCCAATACTATGTTGATTAAAACATACGGTGAGAGTGGGCATCCTTGTCTTATTCCTGATCTTAGAGGAAAATCTTTCAGCTTTTCATCCTTGAGTATGATATTAGCTGTGGGCTTGTCATATATGGCCTTTATTATGTTGAGGTACTATCCTTTTAAACCCACTGTAATGAGATTTAAAAAAAAAATCTAAATGGATATTGAATTGTGTCAAAAGCTTTTTCTGTATCATCCATAGAGATTATAATGATTTTTGTTCTTCATTTTGTTAATGTGGTGTATCACATTGATTGATTTGAAGATTCTGAACTGTTCTTCCATCTCTGGAATAAATTCCACTTGATCATGGTGTATGATTCTTGTAATTATTATTGAATTTGGTTTGCTAATATTTTGTAGAAAATTTGTGCACCTATGGTTATCAGGCTTATTGGCATTGGAATTTTCTTTTCTTGCGGTGTCCTTGTCTGGTTTTGTATTAGAGTACTGCTGGTCTTGTAAAATGAGTTTGTGTTTCCTCCTCTTTATTTATTTTTTGGAAGAGCTGGAGAAGGATTGGTATTAAGTTTTCTTTCTTTTTTTTCTTTTTGGCCACACAGCATGGCTTGTCGGATCTTAGTTCCCTGACTAGGGATTGAAGCCGGGCCATGGCGCTGAAAGTGCCGAGTCCTAACCACTGGGCCACCAGGGAATTCCTGATTCTATCTTGATACGTTGTATGTTTCTAGAAATTTATCCATTTTTTCTAGGTTATCCAATTTTTTGGTGTATAAATGTTCACAGTAGTCTCTTAAGATCCTTCATATTTCTGTGGTATCAGTTGTAATGTCTCCCTTTCATTTCTGATTTTATTTATTTGAGTCCTCTGTTTCTTGGTGAGTCTAGCTAAAGGTTTGGCAATTTTGTTTATCATTTTAAAGAACCAAATTTTAGTTTTCTTGATCTTGTCTATTGCCTTTTAAGTCTTTGTTTCATTTATTTCCACTCTGATCTTTGTCATGTCCTTCCTTCTACTAACTTTGGGCTTCATTTGTTCTTTTCTTTGTAGTTTCTTGAAGTATAAAGTTAGGTTGTCTACTTGAGATATTTCTTGTTTCTTTTTTTTTTTAAAGTAGAGGGAAGGATTTTTTATTTTATTTATTTATTTATTTTTGGCTGTGTTGGGTCTTCGTTTTGTGCGAGGGCTTTCTCTAGTTGCGGCAAGCGGAGGCCACCCGTCATCTCAGTGCAGGGGCAGCTCTTCATCGTGGTGTGTGGGCCTTTCACTATCACGGCCTCTCTTGTTGCAGGGTACAGGCTCCAGATGCGCAGGCTCAGTAGTTGTGGCTCACGGGCCTAGTTGCTCCACATGTGGGATCTTCCCAGACCAGGGCTCTAACCCGTGTCCCCTGCATTGGCAGGCAGATTCTCAACCACTGTGCCATCAGGGAAGCCCCTTCTTGTTTCTTGATGTAAGCATTTATCACTATAAACTCCCCTCTTAGAACTGCTCTTTTTCCATTATTTCACTTTCAGTCTCTGTGTGTCCTTAAATCAGAAGTGAGCTTCTTATAGGCAGTACATAAGATGGCTCTATAGAGACACGTTATAATTAAAATGTCAAAATTTAAAGACAAGAAGAGAATCTTAAAAGCTGTAAGAGGGAAACAACTTGTTACATACAAGGGAACTACTATAAGACTATCGGCTGATTTTCAGCAGAAACTTTGCAGGCCAGAAAGCAATGGCATGATAGATTCAAAGTGCTAAAAGAAAAAAACTTCCAACCAAGAATACGCTATGCCCAGAAAAGTTATCCTTCAGAGTTGAAGGAGAGAGCAAGTTTTTCAGACAAGCAAAAGCTAAAGGAGTTCATCATCACTAAACCAGCACTACAAGAAATGTTAAAGGGACTTCTTTTTTTTTTTTTTTTTTTTAAAGATGATGTTGGGGGTAGGAGTTTTTAAAAATTAATTAATTTATTTATTTTCGCTGTGTCGGGTCTTCGTTTCCGTGCGAGCGCTTTCTCTAGTTGTGCCAAGCGGGGGCCACTCTTCATTGCGGTGCGTGGGTCTCTCACTATCGCGGCCTCTCTTGTTGCGGAGCACAGGCTCCAGACACGCAGGCTCAGTAGTTGTGGCTCACGGGCCTAGTTGCTCCACGGCATGTGGGATCCTCCCAGACCAGGGCTCGAACCCGTGTCCCCTGCATTAGCAGGCAGATTCTCAACCACTGTGCCACCAGGGAAGCCCTAAAGGGACTTCTTTAAGTCGAAAAGAAAGGGCACTAATTAGTAACAGAAAAACATATGAAACTATAAATCTCAGTGGTAAAGGTATATATATATATATATATGGTAAAATTTAGAATAATCCAATGTTGTAAAGGTGGTGGACTAATCACTTATAAAGCTAGTATGAAGGTTAAAAGACAAAAGTAGTAAAAATAACTGTAACAACAATAATTAGTTAAGGGATACAGTAAAGTACGTAAAGATAAGGGGTAGAGTACGACAGGAAAAACAGAAAATGAAGTGGGGGAGATTACAATGTGTTCAAACTTAAGTTGTCATCAACTTAAAATAGACTGTTATAGGTTGTTATATGTAAGCCTCACGGTAATCACAAAGCAAAACCCATGGTAGATATACAAAAGAGAGAGTAATCTAACCATACCACTAAAGAAAATTAGCAAATCACAAAGGAAGAGAGAGAGCAAGAGAAGAAAGGAACAGAGAAACTACAACACAGTCAGAAAATAATTGACAAAATGGCAATGTGTGTGTATAATTACTTTAAATGGAAATGGACGAAATGCTCCAATGGAAACGCATAGAATGGCTGAGGATGTATTTTTAAGTAAAAACAAACAAACAAACAAAACAGGTTTCAGAGCAGTATAGGTAGATGCCTAGCTGTATTTTTGTTCCTCTCCAAAGAGAAAAGAAACACATGCACACATACACACACAAAGGTATACACATACACACATCTGTGTATAAATGTATAGAAGAATCTGGAAGGACATACAATGCTTACTTTGGGTGGGACAGAGGAGTGTTATGGGTTGAATTGTGTCTCTCCCAAATTCAGATGGAGTCCTAACCTCTTTCCTCAGAATGTGAACTTATTTGGGGATAGGTCTTTACAGAGATAATCAAGTTAAAATTAGCCATTAGAGTGGACCTTAATCCAGTATGACTGATATCCCTATAAACCGGGGAAATTTGGACACAGAGATACACAGAGAGAGAAGATGATGTGAACAGTCCTAGCAAACTAGTACAAGGAGACACTCCTTTTTATACTTCTGTGGTGTATGACATTTTTATGACTACGCATATTACTTTTATAATAATCAGAGCCCTCCCCCAAAACTGGGGAAACAAAATAAGAGACAAGACACAATGAGAGGAAAAGGGTACAAGGCATGACTACCACGTAACTGGCTTTATTCCTCCTTTATACATTTACAGAGCCTGTCTCCTCCTACTCTCCACCCTCTACCCCACCTCCGCCCTGGCCCCAACACTGCCCTTGAGGGGGTCAGCTTGCCTGGAAGGAACCGCTAACACTGGTGGCTGCTCTAGCTGAGGAGATGGCAGGGCCCGGACTTGCAAGGTCACAACTGGTATCTGGTGGCGCCAAGATGTCACCAGGGTCCTTCTCCCTTCATTCCACCCATCTGGTTCGGGCCTAAACAAACAGACGAAGTGTGATATTTCTAACCAGCTAACCCCACAAATCAGAAAGCTCAACAGGCCTGCAATCAGAGTGCCTGCAAGCAGCCGGCACACTTTTACAAACTCTGGCCCCTCGTTCACACGGATGGCACTGTGACAGCCTGTTTGGAAGCCACGCTCAAATGACCAACCACCCTGAATCCCTGGGAAACAGAACTCTTGTGACAACACTTTGTCCCCTGGGAAGATCTCCTGATTTTCTGGGGGCGCCCACCGTTAAGGGTGAGTGGTAACTAGCAACGGGAGAGCAGCAGGGAGAAACAGAGGCCCAGGAGATGAGGCCACCGACTCACACCCCAAAGGCCACAGAAGTGGGGCTGGAGGTTGAGGAAGGCAGCTCTGCAAGGCAGGTTGTGTGCACTGGCTCCTGAGGAATCAATCAGCCCTGTGCCCTTCTGCAGCCTCTCAAGGGCTGTGAAGGGATCTGGGAGGGCCAGCAAGGAAGCAAAACCTAATTTAGAATTGCGGAGAGGTTCAGAAAAAGAAATCTCAACACACATATTTTGTAGGTCTACATACTCACAAAATATCCACAACGGCTTCAGCCTCCTGTGCTTCAAAAGATGCTGATCTCTCCAGTTTTGGGTGTTTCCTAGGGTCCCAGAATAGAGGAGGAACTGAGGAAGGAAGGAGCATTTTGAAGTACCTCCTGAGTATTGCACTGTAACGATAGTGGGACTTGTAATCATTGAGCCTCACGACATGCTGAGGGTGGGTATCATCCCACTTGTTACACCCAGGGAAAACCGAGGCTCAGAAGGGTGATATCACTTGCCCAAGGGCTAATGGCTAGTAACTATCTAGTGACTAGTTAACGTGCTTCTCTACCCCTGCTTCCTCACCTGTGAAGTGGAAATGAACCCTCTACTCCGAAGAGGGTTGAAGGAAATGACGGATGTAGAGCCCAGCTCCTGGCTGAGCACGCAGGGCACCAGATGACAAATGAATCCTGTAGCAGCCCGAGGGGCCAAGAGGGAGGACTGGGCAAGGCTCTTCCTGGTGCCCACTTTTCAAGCCCACAAACAGGGAGGGGGTGGACAGAGCTATCAGTGAGGCCTGGCAAGGACATGGGCTCTGCAGTCAGTCATCTGGTTTGGTCCTTGCCTCATGTGACCACAGGTGACTTTAGTTACTTACCCTTTCTAAGCCTCAGTTCCTCAACTTCAAATAGGGATGACAGGAGGGACGTGCCTTGCGGGTGGTGTGAGGTCAGATCTCGGGCCCCCTGAAGCTCTGGATGTGCCTTCCAAGTTCTCCTCTTTTTTTAAAAATCAGAGCAATTTATTCAGGATTGTCATAATCAGTAAATGAATATATACTGTCTCAGCAGATATTATTTTTCTACTTCACCAATTCTCCTTCAGAGCAATCCCTCTATTCCTTTACCATCAAACTTCTTCTTCTTTTTTTTTTTTTTTTTTTTTTGCGGTACGCGGGCCTCTCGCCGTTGTGGCCTCTCCCGTTGCGGAGCCACAGGCTCCGGACGCGCAGGCTCAGCGGCCATGGCTCACGGGCCCAGCCGCTCCGCGGCACGTGGGATCTCCCCGGACCGGGGCACGAACCCGCGTCCCCTGCATCGGCAGGCGGACTCTCAACCACTGCGCCACCGGGGAAGCCCAACCATCAGACTTCTTGAAAACATGTTTTATGTTTGATGTTTTTATTGACTCCATGTTGACTCTTCACCCCCTATTAACCTGGTCTGTGCCCTTCCCAGTCTAATGAAAGAGCTCTTATGAAGTTCTCTAATCATCTCCTAATTACCGATCTTCACTGCTTGTTTCTCTCCATTCACTTTCTAATTCCCAGCATCTCCTGTTGCTTTTCACCTTTGCCAGTGGTTTGGAAAAGTCACCCCTTCTGGGAAGAGTCAAGACTAATATGAAGGGACCCCTCTGCCCATCTCTTTTTAAGGCCCCTACTTGGTTCTCTAGAGAAGAAGCTGAAATTTTCTTCTGTGACCCTTAAAGGACTCCACACTTTATTTCCTTCCAAGGGATTGTCACCGTAACATTTGAGTATCCAAAGATCCCATTTGGAACTGAAAGTGGGCCAAATATCACTAAAATCCAACCGCTCTGAGGAGACCAAGGATCTTGCAGTTTTAACAATTGTGTTCTGCGAGAAACTATCTTCCAAACTCCACACACACACTCTCTCTCCCTCTCTCTCCCTCTCTCTCTCAAGGTTCAGCAGGAATCAGTGGGAAACAACCTAGAGGAAGTACAGCGGCTCCCTCTGTGGAGCATGCATGGGAGAAGCCAGGCCGAGGAAGAGGGGGTGTTCCCTGGGTGGTGATACAGCATTCTTTTCACTTGAGGCATCCGAGCCCAAGGAACTGCAGTCTCCCCCGGGGAATATGACATAACCAGAGGCGGGAAGGGCCTCAAAAACACAAAAACAGACCGGTGTCCACACATCCTCCTCGAAAGGAAACCCTTTCCCATCCTGTGTGCGAGAGCTCCCACGTCTGCAGAGGCTCGAACGCCACCCTGTCTCCAGACAAACATCCCAAAGCCAGCGATCCGATAGGATGTGTTTATATTTACATGGTACATTTTAAAGCAATGGCTACGTTGGTCATACATATTAGAAACCATAAAAAAAAAGTTAAGAACTAAAATGTACATCATACACTTGTATATATATTTTTTACACAGAGGTAAAAAGGCTTATTATAAAAAAATCAGTACAACGGGGTGTTTAGTATACAGGTAAAGAATGAATTATGCTTCAGGCACTTTAATTTGTTAATGTGAGCAAATAGCTTGGTGGTTTTGGGGCTGGGGCAGGGGGGGTTGGTTCGGGGAAAGCTTCCGAACAGAAAATCTTTTGGTTAATGTTTCGTTACCACAGATACAAAAATAAAATCTGAATAAGTTCTCTTAGACGGTTGACATCAGTATGGCAAAGCTGACTGGGAAAACACTACACACTGTTTGGCTGCAGTGCGGCAATTAGAGAGACGTATTTACATAAATGTCCCCATGGCTGTCCTTGTGCCTTCTTCACAAACCAGAAAGGATACGCGGAGTAAGATTCACTAGCGTTAACTCTTCAAAGGGGTGGAAAAGGACAAGGGGTAAAGGAAGATAGAAACAGATAATGAATAAACAGAGAGGGCAAACGAAATCAGCTGGGGTAGGTGTATTCTTACTGAAATAAATAGGGACGCTTGAACCGAGGTCTAACAAAACATACGTTAGTGTTGTGCTTTGTGGAGAGGAGACCTTGAGAAAGACCCTGAGAAAATGCCTCAGGACGGGGGAGAAGATGGTCTTTTTTTTCGACAGCATTTGGAGGCTGGCTGAAGGTTTCTAGATGTTCTCCAGGCTGGGAAGTGGCTCTTTTCTTGCATCACCAGGTTAACAGCTCTCTGCTCCTTTCCCAAACTGCAAGACCCAAACCAGTCACTTCGACAAAGGAAAACCGTCTACCAACAAACTCCTAAGCACACTGGGTATTTACATCGATGATCTATCTGATAAAGAAATGCAAAGGGCTCTCAGGTGAGCTGAAAACATTCCCAGGAAGGTAAGTGTGGCTAGCACTTTCCCAATATGATTGATTGGCAGACTAGAAAAAAAGTCCCTTTCCTTGGAGACTGATGTCCTGTGTGCAACTGAGAAGGGATGCGGGGAGTGGGGAGAGAGGAATGAGGCCATGCACTCAGCTGGCAATAATCCCAGGAAGATCATGGCGGGACGAAGAGCCAGCGCTGACAAGCCTGTCCCCTATGGTCTCCACGGCGTTCTGATTGTACTATGCTAGGTACAGGTAACCACTCTTCACTTTTCTTCTTTCTGCAGTAACATTTGGCTATTCCTTGCAATGTATTAGAAAAATACTCTTTTCCAGCTAATTAGAAGCCTCCTACGTGGCAAGGTGACAGGTGGACCCAGCCTGCTGACCTAACCATCCGTGCACCCAAAGTGGCAAGTTTGGGTCTGCAGGAGAAAGACACTTAGGCATTGGAAGGGTTTTTTACATATGGCCTTGTTTTTTCCCAAGTGTAAACGAAGAATTTGGTGACGTGAAATTGAGTCCAAAATGAAAACAAAAACACAAACCCATGAACAAAATGCAACCCACCACTCTTCAAATTGATGACATTTAAAATTTCCCCCAGTTAATAGAAAAATAGCCACTGGGGGGAAAAAAGCTCCCGTAAGTTTTATTTACAACCTTTAGCGTTTCTAAACTGGACCGTGTGTGTTCGGGAGAACACTGGTCTGGTTTGAAGAGACTACTTGGTTTGCAAAACAATGAGCAAAATTTCTTACTTCATTAGCGGTTTCTTCTGATATTGCTAAATTTTTACAAGTGGTGGTGACATAATTTTAAAAAGTTCTCCTCTAGGGGTAACCAGGGAGGCTCGGAGAAACCTGGAATCCCCTTTCTAGCCCTGGTCTGAGAGGACGCGATGCCGTTTAAAGAATTTTCCTGATTCTCACAAGTTAATCTGAAGTTAAGGCTCAGTTCTCAGTCATTTTACGAGAGAATGTTTTGCATCAGTGAGTAACTGACCGACTTTTGGGGGGGGGGGGAGGGGTGTGGAGGCAGAAGATGATGATGGGCTCAAGACAGAAACTGCAGCTTACATGGGAAGTTTGGCTTTAGAAAAGTTAAAGCGATCTCGTTTTGTGGTAGAAGTTTGTTAACTAGCTCACCTCCTATACATAATAACTGACTGCAGGTTAAAATACATCTGGCAGGGTTTCATCATTCTGTCATTCCATTTCCACAGGAACCTGAGGAAGCAAGCTCGTTAGCCACTGGCAAGCTCAACCAAGAGAAAGATGGTCTTCGGAGCTCCTGGAAAAACCAACGACAAAACCCACCAAGAAATCAGCAGTTCCCACTGAAGGCGCCTTGGAACTGGAAGAGGTGGGCAGGAAGGACATGAAATCAACACCTGTATGATGAGACAGTTAGCTTGATTACAGATTGTTAGTAATACATGAGGGTCTAGGCGGCGGTTCCTTGCCTTAGAACACTGTGTGCGCGCACGTGGGTGAGACTTGATGCAGGGGTGCGGAGTCCACCAGGCAGGTTCCCCAGGCTGGAACGGCGCCTTGGGTACCCGGGAGCGGGCAGAGATGAGAGGATGGAGAAGACAAGTCCCCTTGGGGCTGTGGATGGAGGGCGGTGGGGAGGGAAACCGAGTCACACAGCTGCTTTGTGCTTCCCGCCGCAGCACCTGCACATCACTCCGCAGTGGTAGCAGGCCCGCAGGGGCAGGTAACAGCACATACAGGGGGCCAAGAAAGACAAGGCGATAAGAGCCATCCACCGGAGGCAAAACTTCTCGTCGCTAGTATCGCACGAGCACGGGTCTGTATAGTCCCCCTCGGGGTCCGACATACAGTGATAGAGCATGCTGTCCGCACACCACATACAGCTCACCCGGCGGATGCAAGTTCTCACGGAGTCGGGCGCGTCCTGACAGTGGCCCCTCCGGTTCTCCTCGTGGTTGAACATGTCGCGGCAGTACTCGCACCGAGAGCGCTCTCCGTCCTCCTTCCGCCGCCGGGACTTGCCCCGGGAGGGCTGGGTCTTGATCACGCTGCCTCCGCGCCCTTTTGGGTCCTCGCCGAGGCCAAAGTCTGAGGAGTCCACATAGGGGTAGTTGTAGTCGTGCTTGGGGACCTCGCCCTTGGCGAAGCGCACGTAGGAGTCCGCGTCCTCCGAGGGGTCCAGGTATTTGCCCCTCACCGGCGCGTGCCGGTAATCCTCGTAGCCCGTCATCCAGATCTTCTCCCGGGGGTTGATGCGCACGATCTCCTCGTCGTCGTCCGGAAAGCTCACCTGGCGGTAGGGCCTTGGCATCGGCTGCCCCAGGAAAAAGGAGGCGTTACTTCATAGCAGTGGCAAAACAAACCTCCGATATGCATCTTTCAACCTTGGCAAAGGCATTGCTTTGAGGAACTGACCCATCCTGTAATTACTGAACAGCTTGCAGGTCAAAGAAGTATTATTTCAAATTGTGAGTCCCAATCCCTTCCTGGGTCAGGAAGTCAATTTAGTGGGTGGAGACCCGCATTTCCCCCCTTTTTGTTGCAGTATTACCATATATGGGGGGGATGTATACACAGCGTTAAGAGTAAAGTGAATTTTCAGAAGCTGCACATGCCCAGATCAGAAAGCAGAACTTGAGGCCTCCCTAGAATATCTGTGACCCCTCCCACCCCACCCCTAAGGTAAGGAAGAGTGACCCCTATCCTGATTTCTAACAGTTTAGATTAGTTTCACCTGTTTTTGTACGGCATGCTCTCTTTTTTCAGGCTGGTTTCTTTTTTTTTTTTTTTTTCCCAGAGAAACAGAACACTGGAGTGTACTGCATGTTACAAGGTAAGTACCCTTGTTATCTTTGTGTACATAACATGTGCCTACTGGGCCATGATATAAAACGCATGTCTCACCGTGGGTCATGTGCAAAACAGCAAACTATGAGGCTCACAGGTACCTTGTAATCTGGCTGGGAAGATAAGATGTTGAGATATGCAAAGGGTAAGAGTACAGGCTCCAGAGGCCAACTGTGTTTGAATCCTGCCAGGATCTCACAGGTGGTAAGCAGCAGAGCTGGAATCTGAGCCCGGGATGGCCCAACCCAGGGCCACACCCTCTAGCCTTCAAACTCAACCTGCGTTCTTCCTTAGGGAGGCAGAGTCATCTCTGCAGGTTGTCCCACTACAGTTTGCGTCAGTGCCTTGTCCAGAGGAGCAGGTGCTGAATACACAGTTATTGAGTGGATGCAGGTAAGCCTGCCTTGCATAGAGCATCCCAGTTGTGGCAAAACAATGAGATTTCCCACCTTCGACGCCCTTCGAGCATGAATTGAAGGCTTTTTAAGGGATGAGGAGCATGGCTCTGAGCAAACCCACTGGAGTGGAATTTGGACCGTGAAATTTACCAGCAAGTCGCTAAAAGCCTCAGACTTGGTTCCCCTGACCGTCAAACTGCATAGGGCTACTGAAAGAATGAAGAGAAAGAATCTGTGCGCTGTCAGCATAGGGCCGGTCACACAGGATGTGCTTGGTGCCTGTTGCCAATATTGTCATTATAATATTGTCCTAGAATTTATCACACGGTAATTAGCTTTACTCATCACTTCCCACCAGACTTGAAGGCCAGGGCAACGTCTCACAGGCTTTGATTTGCCCTAATTCCTGCCAGCTTCTTGATGTCAGAGTTTCCCCAACTTTGGAAAAATCACGATCCTTCATTATTTCAAAACAAATCTTGGGAGCTGACACAGACTTTGCTAATAATTTATTTTGCAAAGTAAGGAGAGTCAAAAAGTCAATTCCCATCTACTGCTACCATAATGTGATTTTAAAAAAGAACTTTTAATGCCAAAAATATTAGGAAGCACACACAGTAAAACGGATTTTGAACAGAAGAGTCCTATAAATAAATCTATGTTATAAAACCTCAGTGCCTCGTGCTTTTTTCTCCTTTCAGAGCAGACTGGTGGCCACATCACCCACATGGGCACCAGTCCACACCCCACAGTTTGAGAACCTGCTCTGAAAAACGGCCACTTGGTAAATATTTGTTGAATTACTGAATTCCAGCTACAGCTCCCCAAGCAAGCCTGGGCCTGCAGCCCGCGATGCCAGGGCGCTCAAGCCAAGTGTACGGTATTCTGTGGTCCCAATCACAGTTCTGTGCTTTCACACAAAGCCAGGAGGCCCTTTGGACACAGGAACGCATAGTGTTAGTGTATGCTAACGCATAGTATGCTACCAGGAGGTAGCATGGTGTCCTGCGTGAGCAGAGACCTGCATCTGAATCTTGTTCCAGCAGGGACTCTCTCTCCCTAAGCCTCAGCCTCCCCATCTCTCAACTGGGGATGCGGAGGACCTGCTTGTGGGTGATTTGTGAGGATTAAAGGAGATAAAGCACATGAAGGGTTTGGCGAGGTGCCCGGCACACGGAAAACTCTGCGTTGAGGGTGAGTCGCCTGCAGCACCTCCAATATGGGGGCGGAGGTACTAAGTAGGAGAGAAGAAGAGGCCTAGGCTCTGGCATGGGGCTGAACGCCAGGGGAAGGAGGCCGTTCCAGGATCAGGAGCCGTCCACCCCATGACCTCCGAGGAACGAGACCGCCGCTCACCTGTTCGAGGTGATAGTGGTCCGTGGGGTATGGGTCGTGGAGGTGGCCCAGGGTATAAATCCTCCGGTGCTCACAGGGCGTGGGGGAGGAGACGGTGCGAGGAGGTTGTTCCCTCTTCTGAGACGAATTAGAAGAACTGTCTGTAGCTGTCTGTGTAGAAGGAGGTAGCCGTGAGTTAATTAAAAAAACAAAAACCAAACCCGCACAAAAACCAAACACACCGTCTATGCCCACTGGTGGCGTCTCACTGGACTCCCCAGAATCTTGAGTTTATCCTGGCTATCGGAGGCCGGAGGACCCCTGAAGGGCCAGATTGTTCAAACACGGTGGGCAGAGAAACCCAGCCACAGACCCTGGAAAGCTGGGTTTGTTTTCTCAAACTGTGGGAGCAGTTGACCGGCTTTGCGGAAGGGCTCACCGCGCCAGGCCTCCTGCTGGTGCGCTCCAGCTGGATCAAGAATGGTCACCTGTTTGTGGCCCTGGCTGTGAGGTCCTCGGGTAAGCAGAGGAGATGCAAACAAGCAACAATCAAACCCATATGTTCCTCTGTGGGGCTAATCCCAGCCTGGGGACGTCTCAGAGATGAGAGATACCTCAGGGGTATCATGGGTACTGGCTTTCCAGGAAGAAATTTTGTAATCTTCGGCTCGGAGGCAAGCCTGGGGGTCACCATCTCTGGAGAGTGAGTGCAGAGCTGTTTTCCCAGTAGAGGCGACGAGTTCAGATTGGAGCCTCCGCGATGGTGTGTGTCTTAGGAAGGTGATCAGCTATCAGAATGGACTGTGGCTGTGGACAGAGCACAGGCCCTCTCGCTTCCCTGTATGCCCACCACCTAAGTGCTTCATGCTCCCCGGTGACCCCAGGTGATGGTCACTCTCCACATCCCTGGGGCCCAGGAGCCACACGCTCATAAAGGCTTTTGTCAAGTGCAGCTGGCAACTGCCTTTAAAACCGGGGCCCCTCAGAATTCTCACTACACCTCTACTTCCGTAGCGTGATGGACACCACCCCCCCCCGCCGTGCCCCCCTTTTTTTCTTTTTTTCCGCAAATAAAGGAAAAGATTTTCTTTGATATCCAGGTGTCATATTTCTGGTAAATATCTAGGAACTCCTCCTTGGCTGTTGCTTCTCACTCTTACATTCCCCTTATCGTATTTGCTTATTTATCTCCATTTATTTTCCTGTTTTTTGTTCGTGTCATAGATCCTCCAGAGAGCAAGGCAAGGTTAAAACAAACAGACTTATAAAAGTTATTCCCCCCCTCCCCGCATTTATAAAGTAATAAATGCTTAGAAAAATGGGAGTACAAGTATCCAGGAAAAAGAAAAGACACCCGTATTTCCATCATGCAGCACAACCGACATTAATTTTTTAAACCTGGTGGACACGTGCAGCATGCCTTTGGAAACGCAACGCAACGCTCCTGGATTTTTCTTTGATTCTGTTTGGTTCATGTGATGCAGGGCTGATGCTGTTTCCAGTCCCACAATCCAGTGACTAATTCAGATACGGACACACACAGAGTCCTCCCTGAGGCAATACACAAGAGATTTCTGATGGGGAGGTCAGAAAAGATGCTGTCTGTCTCTATCTCTGAAGTTAAGAGCTAAGGGTCCTGTAAGCCTGGAATCCTGGTGAGGCGGCAGGGAAAGAAACTGTGTGAGGATGAAGTGAGGCAAAACCAAGGGAAGAAGGCCCCCGAAGACACCCCCTGAGCTTCTGGATCCAGCCAAGCCTGAATCCTGACCCATCCTAAGATGTCCCAAAGATAAGAGCCAATTCCCTTTGATAATTTAACCCAGAATATACGCTGGGTTCGTCCCTTGGGTGCACCTTGCCCCCACTCCCGATTCCTTCTCTGTGGCAGCCTTCCACTTGCATCACATTCCTGGCCTCTCTCTTGCCTCAGTCTGCAGCGGGTGGAATGGAACAGGGTGTCCAGAGCCTGCTACTTCCCTCCTCTACCTCCTGGGAGCCACCCAACTGGCAAATTGCATGTGCTGGCAACCATTCTTGGGACTGTGCGCTCTACTTGGAGGTCGAGAGCCCACCCCACTGTGGGGAGGGTGTGGAGACCCAGCGCACGTGTGCCTGGTGGGGCAGGTCTGTCTAATCCTGGGGTCCGTTCCTGGAATGTCCACTTCCCACAGGTGTAAGCCAGCACCAACATCATCAGTAAAGAAAGGTCTCCTATCTTTTTTTCTCAATTGGTTCAGAACTCAGATAGGAAAGAGTTGCTATTTACTCCTCAAATTCCCAGTAACTGAAAGAGACCAGACTGATACACAAGAATTTTTACTTTCTTCCAAACTCTGGTCTGTCCTCCAACTCTCACCCACCCTCCTTTCCTTATGTCTTTGGAGATCCTGCCTCCCTCTTTTAACACACCGGTGGTTGTAAGTTGACAGCATGACAAAGCAAACAACCCTTAACAGTCTCACATTATGTAAGGGCTTATGATGTGCCAGGCCCTGGCTACATGTGAACACCACTGCAGGCAAAATATTGTCTCCACATCACACACAGGAAAACAGAGACTCGGAGAAATTCGGGATCCCGACGACCGGTGGCAGGCAACCACTGGCAGAGCTGGACTGAGATGCAGACCCTGCCCGCCAAGCCCGGTGGGCTCTCAACGCGCCACATCGCTGCTTCGCAAGCCCAGGAGAGCCCACGCCAGTGCCTGCTCTGCGTTAATCTTGGTGAGATTAATACGAGTACAACTATTCCAAGTAAGGCGGTGTGCCCTGACTCATACAAACTCAGGAGAAGAGGGGACAAAGGTTTCTACAGATCTCAGTAAATACTTTCTGAATGCGTAGATAAGGGCCCTTCAGTATGATTCAAATCTCAAGGGTTAAACTCTTATCCAACACCCATGTGCCAGGCACGTCTTAGGTTAGAAGCTACGCTCGTATTAAACACTGTAATACGCACTCGCCATTAAGTTCTTGGAAACTCAGTTAACACATCCGTCACCTGGTGTTAGTCACCTGAATCCACCCTGTTTTCTGTGATCTGTGTCCAGGTTAACAATGTAGGGAAAGTCATTCTGAGAAATGAGGCACACCCGGTATTTCCTAGTACTCCTCAGCCAATCAGACTCCCCCTTCTGATGCTCCCATCTTTCCTCCCCAGCCCAGACCAGCCTCTTCCCACTGGAAAGTGCGGTTTCCCAGACAATTTTCTGACAATTCAGAGAACGTGAGACTGAGAAAGGCCTTTCGAATTCTCATAATCTGACGACAGATCTGTACAGAGGAGCGGGGAGGCCAGAAGGCTGAGGCGTGCCCCCAGTTTACCGCCTCCTGCGGGGGAGGTCCCAGCCCAGCCCACAGCTTCCCCCTGCCCACCTGCTCTGAGCTTAGAGCACGAAGGAGAGGTTCCATCGGAAGCTGAGGCTTCCCATCTCTGCTGTCAGATAAATCTTGTCAAGAGGCTCAAGTGACCTACCAACAGAAGGAACGTACTATCAGGGTATCTCCAAGAGAGGCGAGAGGAAAAACCCTTCATCACACGTACCTCGGGACTGGTGCCCCCTTCTCTGCTCGTGGAGAAAAGCAGCCACGAGGCTGTGCACACCCGCACGTCAACAAGCAAGATTCTAGAACACGTCTCCGTTACTTGTGTGCACAAGCTAATGACACCCACCAACCTACCAATCCGAGAGCTTCACCTTCAACCTGGAAAGACTGGCTGCATTTTCAACTCGCCTTGCTGGTGGGGCAAGGGAATCTCAGAAGTGCTGCAGGTTTGAGCTCAAGAAGAACAAAAGCAGAGGTCCTCTGTGCTTGGGGACCTCAGGCTCCTTAGCGGGGTGGCTTCAGCGGCAGGCTTCCTGAGTCAGAGAGACCAGGCAGAGCCAGCCTTTGATGCCACCCACTGTGAACAAGGCCAGACACTGCCACTGCGGGGCCGCCCACTTGTAGGAGGTCCCGCGTGACATGAAGCAGTGCGCATAACCACTGTCACCTGCAGATGTACCCGCCAAAAACACTTGCCTCTGGGTTTGTGTTCGACTCCGGCTCAATGTCCGTGCTCTGTTAAAGAGATGTCCAATTAAGAAGGCTGTAACCTAACATGAGGCACTGAACAACAGAAATGCGATGGAATGTTGTAATGCTAAAAAACAGGGTCTCAGCCTAGGCAGACTAGATTTGAATCAATTCTCTGCTAATTATAAGTTGTCTGATTTTGGTCAAGGTGACCTCTAACTCCAGTTTTCACATCTGCAAAATGGAGCAAAAATCGTCCTCAGGGTTACTGCAAAAACGAAATGAGATTAAGCATTTCCATTTTCTAAACAGTTAACTACTGATCATATAGAAAACTTACGGATCCTGTGATCGGGTCCCCCTTGCTTAACTCATAAAAATTCAAATGCTTTATCCAGTGATTCTCTGGACTTTTCTAAGCAAATCCTGTCACCCACAAAAGACAGTCTGGTCTCCTTTCCAATATTTGTACCTTCTTTTTCCTGCCTTACTACATTTTGCCAGGGTTTCCAGCCTGATAATGGAAAAAGAGAATGGCTCTGTTTGTCTTGAACCTAACTTTGGTGGGACTTCTAATGATTCTCTGTTATATATAATGTTTCCAGATAACTGGAGTGATTATAAAGTTCCCAAAGTTTTGGACTTGCCTGGTGGCGCAGTGGTTAAGAATCCCCCCACCAACGCAGGGGACACGGGTTCGAGCCCTGATCCAGGAAGATCCCACATGCCGCGGAGCAACTAAGCCCGTGCGCCACAGCTACTGGGCCGGCGCGCCACAACTGCTGAAGCCCATGCTCCTAGAGCCCGTGCTCCGCAACAAGAGAAGACACCGCAGTGAGAAGCACGTGCACTGCAACGAAGAGTAGCCCCCGCTCGCTGCACCTAGAGAAAGCCCGCGCACGGCAACAAAGACCCAAAGCAGCCAAAAATAAATAAAATAAAGAAATTTATAAAGTCCCAAAGTTTCCTTGAATTCTAGATTGCTAAGAGTTTTCACCAAAAGATGTTGGATTTAACCAGATGGTTTTTCTGTGTCTATTGGGATGATTACAGTCTTTCACCTTTGTTTCATTAACGTATGAAGCAAACGGTTAAACTTTGCTAATATACACCATCTTTGCCTGCCTGGGATATGATCTACTGTACTGGTCTTTCATTACATTTGTTTTATAAATATTTGATGTGATTTGGTAATATTTTATTTTAAAACTTTACGTCTAGATTCGTAAGTGAGTTTGGCCCCTGTTTTTCCTCTGCTTGAGCTTGTCTTGCTCATTTTTGCAGCAGGGTTAATGCTAGTCCTGTCAGCTGAGCTAGGCAGTGTCCTACCTTTTTCTGTACTTTGGAATGATATCTATAACATGGGAGTTCTTTTTTAAAAAAAAAAAATTGAAGTACGGTTGATTTACAGTATTGTCTTAGTTTCAGGGGTACAGCAAAGTGATTCAGACACGTTACATTTTTTCTGATTATTTTCCACTATAGGTTATTACGAGATATTAAATATGGTTCCTTGTGCTATATAGTACATCCTTGTTGCTTATCTATTTTATGTATGAGAGTTACGTTTCTTAACCACCTAAATTTGGTCCCCCCTTTAAGGGGTATACCTCTGACTACATTTTTCAAATTTTTCTGTGGTTATATGAAAACACGTATTCTGAGTAATAAGCTTTGCATGGCCTGGCCCTAAAGGCAGTAATCTGAGAGAAGAGTTTAATAAGGAAGCAAAGGAGGCTGAGAAAAGAAAGGCAAGGGAGGTGGAAGCAAGCGTCAGACGGCACTAACACGCAAGAGTGGGCCCCTCCAACCTTAATAGAGACACGACCAGCCCGGTCAAGCCCGCACTGGTAGGGAAAACACTGGAAGGCTGGCAACCAACCATTCATTTTCTTCTCCCTCTTGGGGATGGAGACAAATGGGATGGATGCCACCTCCAGAGAGGCGAGCAAACAAGTACAGCTGCTTGATCCTCTCTGTATCCCTAGGAGCACATGAGCTGACGTGACCATGCAGCTCGGAGAGCCAAGCCTGATCCGAGCAGCCATTTCTGGAGAGTGACAGGCCTATGTGTTTTGAATAAGGAAGGCATAGAAAACAAGTGAAGAAACTGTTTAAGGAGCTAATCTGCGCCATCCAGGAATCATACAGAAACGTTAAGCAAAAAGAGCACTGCTCGGAGGGAACTGGGAAAACTCGACTCCAGGCCAGGCTAGGCCACGTGTCTTGGGCCAGTTGTTTAACCTCTGTGGGACTCAGTGTCCTCGTGTGTAAAACAGGGAGTCGCCCTGGATGATCTCCAAGGTCTGTTTGAGTTCTAAAAGTTTTATGTGTAATCGTTCTGCCCTCCTCCTCAGAACATTACAGAGGAGTCTAAGACTATTGGTTAGTTGACTCAAGAGCCACAGGATGTATGCCAACTATACCTCAATAAAAAATAAATAAAAGAAGAAGTCATCACCATATAGGAAAAAAAAGCTGCAGGATTAATTCAGACTGATAAAAGTAGAATTGTGCCCTGTCTTGTAGATGCTGCGGAATTTTTTTTTTCTTGGCTGCGCCCTGTGGCTTGCAGGATCTTAGTTCCCCGACCAGGGGTCGAACCTGGGCTCCCTGCAGTGGCAGCGCAGGGACCGCCAGGGAATTCCCGATGTTTTGAATTTTTAAAGATGGCTAGCTAGTAGTTATGACCCCAATTTCTACTATTTTTACTGCAATCTACCACCAAAATAGATTTCAGCCACTGATACAACCAAAGCAACATTCAGCATTCTTCCTATTGCAGGGGCTTCCATTTTATTTTATTTTATTTTATTTTATTTATTTATTTATTTATTTTTTCGGTACGCGGGCCTCTCACTGCTGTGGCCTCTCCCGTTGCGGAGCACAGGCTCCGGACGCGCAGGCTCAGCGGCCATGGCTCACGGGCCCAGCCGCACCGCGGCATGTGGGATCTTCCCGGACCGGGGCACGAACCCGCGTCCCCTGCATCGGCAGGCGGACTCTCAACCACTGCGCCACCCGGGGAGCCCCCCTTTTATTTTTTAAAAAAGCATGTATACACACGTGCATTTATATATAAGTATATAGCATTCTTCTCGGCCTCGGGCTGGGAGATGAGACCGATCTCATGGAAGTCTGGGCATCTTCTGTCTCTCAGAAGACAGTAAACTGGTCTGGGCATCAGAAGAGAGACTGCTGGCTCTGGTGGTTTGGTGCTGAGCTGTTGTTTCTAACTCTTCAGCAAAGCAAGCCTTTCTCCTCAGTAGCTGTTAGACCGGCAGGCCTATGGCTAATCCTTTTCCCTTTGGTAAACAGGAACTTGTCCCCCATTCTGTCAACAGGTCGCACTGGCTCACCTGTCCTCAGGGCTTACGATGGTTCCAGGTGTCCTCTTTCAAAGAGGCAAGCAGAGCAGGAAATCTTTTACAGCTCCAGCTAGCAGGCAGTGTGGGTCTAAGAGGCTGATGGTGGGAGGAAAGGAGATGACTCTGTCCTAGACTCTAAGGCATTATTCTGTCCAGGACCCGGAGGATAGATAAAGTGGGCATTCTTCTACGGTGAAAAACAACAACAAAACCAAAATTCCCACACATTAAAAAAAAGTTCTGGGACTTCCCTGGTGGCGCAGTGGTTAAGAATCCGTCTGCCGATGCAGCGGACACGGGTTCGAGCCCTGGTCCGGGAAGATCCTACACGCCGCGGAGCAACTAAGCCCGCGCGCCATAACTACCGAAGCCTGCGTACTCTAGAGCCCGTGCTCTGCAACAAGAGAAGCCACTGCAATGAGAAGCCAGCACACTGCGACGAAGAGTAGCCCCTGCTCGCCACAACTAGAGAAAGCCCACGCGCAGCGACGAAGGCCCAACGCAGCCAAAAATAAAAATAAATCAGGAAAAGAAGTTTTGTGTTTCTAAATTTTGAAATTAGATGAAATTTTGACATGAAAGGAGAGGACTCTGATAAACCCGCAGCTTAGTTAGCTTCACTGGCAGGGCTGTGATCAGGAAGCGCGTTTCAGGTAACCTTGAACATGTACTCTGCATGAATTAATAAAATGGAAATAGTAGTATATTAGTATCCACAGCTTAAAAAGATGAGATGATACATGTGTAAGTGAAGAAAGACACAAGTTGGTGGACTACCAAAATGCCTTTGGGCTTCCTGAAATTGAGAGCATTTCAAAGCTTTTGTTTGAACCTGAGACATTTAATTGCTTTAATTTAGCCACTGTAGGTATTACTTGTTGAATAAAAAGATCCTCCTCTTACCGTGCAATGTGAGCCTGATAATTACTGGCATTCAGAAGATAAAGCAGCTCCCACCCGTCTTCTGAGAACTTCCCTGCCACCCCATGCAGTGCTGGGTCTCAGCCAGCAGCACTAATGGGACGCCGCTCCCTGGTGTCATCCACAAAGCATAGCTGTCCTTCCCCCAAAACATTTTTGCTCTTCTTAACAAACCGCCATAGATTAGTTTCACTAGTCAAACTCTGTAGAGGTAATTTACATTTTCAACCTATTTTCTCTTTTACTTATTCTCTCCCTGAACCACTCTATCCCAATCCCTTGATTCCAAGGGTGAAGACAACAGAAACTTTTTTTTTTTTTTGCGGTACGCGGGCCTCTCACTGTTGTGGCCTCTCCCGTTGCGGAGCACAGGCTCCGGACGCGCAGGCTCAGCGGCCGTGGCTCAGGGGCCCAGCCGCTCCGCGGCATGTGGGATCTTCCCGGCCCGGGGCATGAACCCGCGTCCCCTGCATCGGCAGGCGGACTCTCAAACACTGCGCCACCAGGGAAGCCCAAGAGAAACATTTTTGATCAACTGATCTTCTAAAATGAGACTGGGGCTCTCAGGCGGGCACAAGAGAACTCCATAGTGCCACTGAAGCAGTCAGTTGAGGTTTTAAGCCAATGTACTAGTTGAAAAGTCCATTTTTTAGGCGGCTCTTTGTTTTTTATTTTATTTATTTGCTTGCTTGCGGTCGGGGCCTCTCGTGCTACAGAACACAGGCTCCGGACGCACAGGCCCAGCGGCCGTGGCCCACGAGGCCAGCCGCTCTGCGGCATGTGGGATCCTCCCAGAGCCGGGGCACGAACCCGCGTCCCCTGCATCGGCAGGTGGACTCCCAACCACTGCGCCACCAGGGAAGCCCTAGGCGGCTCTTTGGCAATGATGAGAATCTGGTATACTTCATATGTGAAATCTACTGAAACTTATTGAATAAATATTTCCTTTTCTTAAAGTTCTCTGAAAGGCAGCAAGCAGATTTGGGGTTTGCATTCTAGGTGAACAGTGTATGGAACTGTGCACAAGTTGCTTCACCTCTCTGAGCCTTGGGGACTTTATCTGCAGAAATGGAAGTGTCAGTAAGTACCTCATGGTCAGTTGTGAGGACCAAATACAGTAACGTACACGAAAGTGCAGGGCACAGTGCCAGGGATAGCTCCACACCACAGTGCCTTTCCTTCTCCTCCCCTTGGGCCAGCAAACAGAAACTCAAAGGAAATATTTCACCCTGGGAAGGTTTTGAGTCCAAAAGGATCAATGATCACAGCTAATTAATGGCAGAACCAAGTTTAGACTCCTGGCCTCTCCCCAACCTCCAAACTCTGCACAAACAGGAGTCACATGCCACTCTACCTTTTAAAAACATCCCCTTTCTTAGAAAATCAGTAAACGAACCCCATTTATTACAAAACTGGTAGATTTGCCTTCAGGTTTAATGTGTGTTGGGGATGGATGAGGTGGAAAAAACTCTTCAAGAAAAGGAAAATTTTGTGGTATGCTGCAGTCTTCTGCTTCTATAAGCGAAAGCTCGATATTTACAGAATTCCACAAATTCATTTTGTCCTACTTAACCAAGAATGAAAATAACCACAACTTGCAAAGACTCAAAAGCTCACCTAGGACAAGACAAACTGCTGCTTCATACTTGGGTTTCAACCACATGTTCTAGCCACGCTTTACAAAATACCTGAAGTGGACAGGAGGGGTTGGAGATGTCATTAGGAGCAACAGCTCTGAATAGCCAGAAAGTAATCAAATGCACCTTGTGAGGAACAGGATATCAAGGGTTCAAGCATAGGGCACGAGGAAGAACCACGTTTTCCAGTCTGGGCAAAAACAAGGCTAAAATCTGACAAGGCTGTAAAAGACGTTTTTCCTCCACGAAGGAGGACTGCCTACCTAAACAATTAAAGGGGGATGAAACACCACCACATAAACAAAAAAAGAAAAAGAAAAAAAAAAAAAAAAAAGGCTGGTAAACATCTTTTTTTTTTTTTTTTTTTTTTGCGGTACGCGGGCCTCTCACTGCTGTGGCCTCTCCCGTTGCGGAGCACAGGCTCCGGACGCGCAGGCTCAGCGGCCATGGCTCACGGGCCCAGCCGCTCCGCGGCATGTGGGATCTTCCCGGACCGGGGCACGAACCCGTGTCCCCTGCATCGGCAGGCGGACTCTCAATCACTGCGCCACCAGGGAAGCACTGGTTAACATCTTTATTGGAGTATAATTGCTTTACAACGGTGTGTTAGTTCCTGCTTTATAACAAAGTGAATCAGCTATACATATAAATGTATCCCCACCAGCCTTTCTTAACTGGGTTCTAGGAGAGAATTCCGACCCACACAAAATGCTATGAATGACTCTTCTCGATTCTGCAAATGACGGTACACAGTTAGTGCTATTCTAGGTGCACAAGAGAGAAGTTAACGCGTTACATAGGATGGATGGTGTAAAGTGTGAGGGGTTCATTAGGAATCCCTATTGAGAAGTGCTGCCCAAATCCAGAAGCAATACTGAGGTGGGAGAATAAACCTTGGAGGTGGGAAAATAAATCAAAACCTTATAGGGACTTCCCTAGTGGTCCAGTGGCTAAGACTCTGCCCTCCCAATGCAGGGAGCCCGGGTTCGATCCCTGGTCAGGGAACTAGATCCCACATGTCACAACTAAGAGTTCGCATGCCACGACTAAAGATCCCACATGCCGCAACTAAAAGATCCTGCGTGCCGCAACTAAGACCCGGCAGAGCCAAATAAATAAAAAAGAAAAAAAGAAAAAAAACCTCATATAGGGCCGGCCTTCCTACTGCTATTCTGGGGACTCCTAGGCTGTAACACACACCTCAGGCTCCAAGTCTGTCACATGAACGGGCCACACGGGGCACTGGGTACATATTTTTCCTCTTATCTCTTCTCCCCTTTCCAACTTGGGTCCAGGAGAACCTAAAACATAACTCTTGCACAAGGTTAACATAAAAAATAGAGCAGCTGAGGGCTTCCCTGCTGGCGCAGTGGTTGAGAGTCCACCTGCCGATGCAGGGGACACGGATTCGTGCCCCGGTCCGGGAAGATCCCACGTGCCGTGGAGCGGCTGGGCCCGTGAGCCATGGCCGCTGAGCCTGCGCGTCCGGAGCCTGTGCTCCGCAACGGGAGTGGCCGCAACAGTGAGAGGCCCGCGTACCGCAAAAAAAAAAAAAAAAAATAGAGCAGCTGAAATACCACAAATATAATTATTCAACAAATGTAGAGCAAAACGGCAGTGGTGAACAGGATAAGCGAGGAGATGGTGTTCATTGCTCCTCCACTATGAACTGGCTGTGTCATCTTAGGCAAGTCGCCCATCTGACTTCACGACTTGTGTCTATGAAATGAGGCAAACCCTACTTTGTTTGCCAGAAGGAAGGCGGCTGGCTCAGCTGACATGAAAAAAATCCCTTCCAATTCCAAGACCTAGAATTCTGAGGAGTTGGCACATCTACAGCTATTCTCACCTCCCTGCAAGCCAAACATTTCCAGCTAACTCTTTTGTCAGGTCTCCTGCCTTTAATGTGCCATTATTTCCACGGTGGACACACTGCTTCCTAACACCAGGCAAAAAAAGCCGGAGGAAGAGCACCGAGGGCCACACCACTCAACCTCTGTTGAGTCTCTTCAATCTCTTTAAACCCCAAGATGCGGGAAATCAGGATTGCTGGATTCCTCCTCCTCCCTTGACCACCCTCCTCCCCGCCTTTTTGAGAAAACTCCCTCTTATTTTTTTCTTTCTTAAAAAAAAAAAAAAAAAAAAAATCAATACGTGTATATCATTTAATATCTCAAGCAGCGATCTCGCCCCTCCCCGTCTCAGCTTCTCACTCCCCAGAGAAATAAACCTTCAGTTCTTGTGGCTCTTTCTCCTTGTATTTCTCTCTCCATCTGTTTAACAGCATCTTGTTAATACTACTCTTTCCTGATTTGCAGCTTTGGATATTATTTAAGGCCTTCTTATTATGGAAGATGAAGACTTAGCTATTTTATACACCCCAAGTATCTTTCTATAAAGCCAATATTTCCCTAATCCCCCAGCTTTAGACACAGAATCCAGCCACTCAGCACAATGACAGCTGAAGCACTGACAGCACTTGATCACAGATTCTCGACGAGCCTGCTCTGGAAGTACATGTACCCTGCAGCTGCATTCTCCCAAGATCGTATTAAAATTCTCCTTGTCTAGCTATGAAGATGCTAATAACATTTGTAAATGATTTTAGAGCTCTGCAGCAGTAAATAAACCACCAGGTTTCAGTGGATCCAATCCTACAAAATAGGAACTTGGAAAACTGCTCATTAAATGACTATAAAACCCGGAGCGTCTCCAGTTCTGTATAGTCCCTTTACTCACTGCCTCCCCGTCCCCGATGACCCCCCCTTCCTCGTGGGCCCCAAACCCTCTGGGCCCAGAGTCTTCAACTGTAGGGCGCCAGGAGAATGTCAGTCCTAGGCTGGGGAGCAAAGCAGCTCGGCCTCTCCGCAGAGCTACACTGTCCATCTCTCAAGGGCACGTGGGCCTCCTCCACAAGACACGCCAGAGCACGTGTTTTCCCCCTCAAGACAACAGCACAACAGAGGGACAGGCTCTCGAGGGTCCTTCCATTCTGTCCCTCTCAAGGCTCTCCAGCTCCGGGGAGAGAAATGAAAAGCTGTCTGCCAGAGGCACGGATGAGAGCGGGCTGACTCTCACCAGGGCCCCCAAATGCCCGCCACAGAACACTAGCCTTTGTTGCTGTTGCTTTATACCCTCTCCGTTACTCACCTTACAAATCTGTACCAAATGGCTCAGGCACTGGAATTCCCTCCCACAACCATATTTAATTCTGGGCACACCCTGGCCACCTAGGGACTTGCGTTCACCTGGATGGATCACGGTATCTGAGATCTCCCAGGGAGCAGAGGAGACCGGGCGGGGTGGAAGGCAAGAAGCAGCACGAACAGCAAAAGGCTTAGAGTGGGTGATGACGCTCGGAGCTCGTCTCCTAGTTGCAGATGCGTCGGAAAACACAGCGAGAAAAATATGACATGAAGCTACTGAGAATCCCTCAAAATCACCCACCTTTAGATGGTCCCCCAGGATAGCAATAAAGCCAATGAGTAAAATATGAAACCCTATGATTGTTAAATACTATATCGGGGTTCAGAGCACCCATTTATTGAGCACCTCTACAGCAAAGCTTTATAAGGTTGTAGAGACTATAATGAGGACTGCTTCTAATTAGATGAAGAGTCATTCATTCAGCAGATAAAATACGAAAGCCAAAAGAAGCGGCAGGCTTTCAAGTAGCAAGAGAGAAATAAACAAGAGTACTACGGGATTTGAAAGAAGAGAGAACAATCATAATTGGTTCAGGGAGAAACACTAAGACACATAGATGGATGAATAGCCCAAGACTCAGAAAATCAGAGCAGTGGCTAATCTGGAGGCTCTGGTGGTGGCTCCATCAGGAAAGATGTGGACACACACCAGGCTGGTGGCAGGAGAGGCGTGGGATGACTGCAGAGGTGATGTGTGGGCGACTGGCAACACGCACGGGCAGAGTATGTGTGTATGTGTCTGCACACGCGTGCACACATGCTAAGCTGGATGCTAATTACCATCCTGAGAAGCCAGGGGGACAGGCTGGTTTAGGGGCTGAGAGTCAGGAAAGTATGAGACAGCCCATGCTTGGCGAGCACCCAAGCCCAACAAATTCTCCACGGTGGATATGGGGGTGCCCCTTCCTCTACTTCATCCCCCAACGTGGAACGTGCATCCATATGTTTGTCCAGTGTCCTATTTTCCTCCCGGTCCCAAGGAATCCCCTGAAACAGAGGGAAACCCCTGGTTCCTCAAGTTATGCCTCTAAAGGTTTTCTCCCATATACACTGTTCTCTTAGAAAATTCTCATTCTGGCTCGTCATAAGTTGTAAGAGGGTCTATCACCATTTATACTCTTTCTATAATAAATGAGTTCCAAGTTCTAAACATCTGTCTTACCAATATAAGTTTTAGAACGCAACAAACCTTGGGAAGCTATAGGCTACACAGGAGTTAACGCAGCTGCTCTCTTCCATGGCTCCGGCTTTCAGAAATCTCCCTGATCTTCTTAGGACAAAATGTCTCACGACGGGGAGCTCGTGAACAAACAGGAAACCTGGCGCATTAGCCCCTGACGACACTCCCATCCTTCCATGGGATGTGGCTAATAGTCAATGGCTTAATGACTGGGCTTGTCTTGGGGAAGGGAGGTACTATTATAAATAGGCCCCTGTCTGTAAACAAGTGGAATGAAGGCAAGGATCATATACATCAGGGCCCACAGGGAACGCAATTAAGTCGCACTCCTGCTGCAGTGAGTTTCCGAGTGTCTGGAAGCAGCGGGGCTGTTTCTATACTTCCTTCCAGGCATTCGGCCTTACCCTAGAGCAGCACATTGATTCCCTGTGGATTAAAGGACAAAACCAGGAGGGATGCTGGCTTCCATCATCAGCCTGTTCCCTCTTGCCCTCTCCTGCTTCCATAAATCACTTCTGGCAGGTAGCTGGGAAGCAGCTGCAAGTGACAGTTTTGCTCTGGAGCACAGGAAGCCACCTTTTAACCCGCCTGCTGTTGTTTGTCTCTCAAAACGTGACAAAGGAACAGATGTAAGCAACATGCCAACTGTCGAGAGGATCTGCTTGGAGCGCTATAGGAAGCCTGCTCAGAGCCGCATTACACCAGCCGCTGTGCGGAGGCACAACTGAGTT
>RJWK010025934.1:0-27359 GCA_004363435.1 Platanista minor
ACTCCAATAAAGATGTTAAAAAAAAAAAAAAAAAGATAAATACACAGAAATGGGATTGCTGGATCATATGGTAGTTCTCTTTAATTTTTGAGGACTTTCCATACTGTTTTCCATAATGACTGTACCAATTTACATTTCCACCAAAAGTATGCAAGGGTTCCAATTTCTCCATATTGTAACCAACATTTACCATCTTTTTGTTTTGTCTTATTTTGTTTTCTTCTTGATAATAGCCATCCTAACAGGTGTGAGGTAATATCTCATTGTGGTTTTGATTTTCATTTCCTTGATGATCATTGATGTTGGTTATCTTTTCATATACCTCTTGGCCATTGGTTGTCTTCTTTGGAGAAATGTCCATTCAGGTAGTTTGTCCTTTTGCTATTGAGTTGTACAAGTCCCTTATATAGTTTGAAAATTCACTCTTCATCAGATATATGATAGAAACTAAGATACTAAAAAGCTAGTCCTCTGACAGTGACAACAGGAGAAGATGTATGGGAAATCAAGGCTTGACTTCCCATTATTTTAACAGGAACAAAATATAAGAGAAAAATATAAGTTATCCAGTAAAGTAAAAAAAAAAGTTGGGATGTTCCCAGTATAAATTCCATCACAAATCAGCTCCAACCTGGATGATATAGATGGTTTCTATTTCTCTCTTTCCACATGCAATAAACACCAAGTATTCTATCTTTTACAGAGGTGAGGAGGGGAACTCTTGACTATTTCTCTTCATCTTTATTTCCAATTTTACATTTTACCTACTTCACCAACATTCTCTATTACACCAATATCTTACTTTGTCCTGCAGTGTCTCTTCTGACTTCTCTCCCTCTTCCACAGAAATACCAAAATTTTCATGTTAAAAATAGAATTCTATCGTGTCATGTTTATGTTTGAGCACCTTCACTCAATTAATGTTTTTAAAGACAAAACATAAATGCTGTAGTTTGAGATAAAGCTCTTTCATAAAATATCCTAATCTTTCTTTTCTGTCTATTGTGACTTAGTTAAATTAACACTTGTTAAGTAGAGCCCGGGGTGTTGAATGATGAACCAGAGTTCAACAAAAGACCACAAGGGAGTTGAAATAGAGTAGTTTATTCCTCACAAGTCCAGGATGAAATAAAATGCATGCCTTCAGGGGCTGTGAGGGGAGGTAAAAGCAGGATGCAGTTAGAGGGAGAGGCACAGGAACTGTGCACATGCCTTTATTAGGGTCTGTCAGTGGAGTCCTTTGGGATTCCCAGGCTAAAGCCAGATTGGTCAATTCAAACCAAAAAAAAAAAAAAAAGGTGGGGTTTTGGTAAGCTCTGCAGTGTCTTATATAATGGGTGTGCAAGGGGAAGGCCCTGGGAGGCGAGGGAGATTGTTTATCACAAGGGCCATTGAGGAAGTCATATCAGGAACTTACATTTACTTGTGACTCTGAGGGCTGTTATGTAGGACATGCTCTTGTATGAGGGCCTAATATCAGTTTAAGGCATCTCTGCAGGCCATTTGGCCAAACAAAATGGAGGCTGAGGTAGCAATACCATGGAGTAGCTCAGCTAAATTCTTGACACTATGACATTTACCAACATTATTTCTACTACATTCTGGTTAACCTATGTGCTGGGCATTACCATTTGTTCATATCTTTCTTTGCACCTTTTCCTCCCCATTTAATGTTCTTGGTAGTTAGGATATTTGGTTTCAATGAAAACAAGCTCCTATCTTCCCTTTTGTCAGACATTCCCTCACTCTCTTAGACAGAAATAAAAGCTGTTTTTCTCTAAATCCCCAATATATTGTTAAAATCTGTATTATAGCACTCAGCATATTGGATTATATTGCCATTATTCCTTTATTCAACTGTGTTCTTCATTAAACTGTGAGTTTCTTGAAGATGAAAAAAATTTTTGTCATCATTTGTTTCCAAATCTAGCACAATTCTTTGAACACACTAGGTGTTTAATCAGTATCTCTTAAATATTCAAATTTCATTAACTGTTTAGGAATTTAATCATACAGAAATATTTATTTTTTATTAGTAATTTTTTAAAGATAATGATAGTTTAGTTGTTTGTCAAAATCTGAATGGAAACAGAATATGCTTTATTTTACCTTTGAATTTCATCTGTCAAATATTTTTCCAGTATTAAAATGTTTCACAACAAGTCATATTTTACTGTGGGCTTTATCCAGTATTATTTTATATATTATTATTAAAGATTTTAGATATTTGCTTTTGATGTAAAACCCTATGGTTTTAGTTTTGTGGTAATAAAAATCACTTCATAAAAAGGAAAAAAACAAACACCTTGACATTGTAACAGCTTCCACACATGATAGTTTAGAAAATGTTAATATATTACTTCAGAGAGAACAAACATATGCATTTTTTGGTCCACTTAATAATCACATTTCTAAATTTATCTATAGCCACACACAAGTTGTTACTAAAAAGAAGGCAGATTAACTTCTTGGAATAAGTTGACTTTGAATAATTTGGGATTAAATTTGAACTGAATTTGGAAAGGTGCCAGATGAAGTGGGATGGCCATCTGCACCATATGGTCTTAGAGAGGTTGTTAATGCCCAAGTACTAAGGAAGAAGTCCAGAAAGTTTTGTCTCTTACTGGAAAAATTATATCAGCCACTACTGCAAAACATTCAACTGTGAAGAATGTGAGTATCTTAAGTAATAGGACCAAAACAAGGCCCTAACATATGTTAGAAAAGCGTAATACCTAAGGATAAAGGAATGATTATCTGTTTATGGCAAATAAGAGAAAAGGACAAACTGCCGAAATAACAATAAGGTACCAAGATAAGATAAGCAAAATAAACCACACATAGCATGTTGTAGACAGGGACCATAGAAATGAATTAATATCAGAATTGCTGGGATAGTGCTATTTTTTTTAAAAAAAAGGAAGAAAAAAGGTAAAAACATTTGATCTGTTTTATTCATGTATAGCATAAATAGCAAAATTTCACATTCTGCTGAGAACAAAGAGCACTGTTGCTTGTGCCAGAGAGAAAGTTTCTTTAACTTTATTTTGTTGGCAATTAAAATGTAAAAATTCCAATAGTTTACTTTTTTTTTTTGCCTTTGGTGATTTTAAGTTTGCTTCTTTGTTGCTTTTATGCAGTTTGGGTAACTATATAAGATATCACACAATGATTCCTTAATTTTTTGGGGGGGGGCAGGGATTTATTTACAGAGTAGATGTTACTGGTGTTAACTTCCTCTCCTCTGTAGAGCAGAATACACAGATGGCTTAGATATTACACAGATAAAAGAAAATAGAAATTTGTTGACAGTAGCCCAATAATTTTAGAGGTACTATGTCAGAAACTACTCTACCACAAGCAAATTACACCAATATACTGGCCAAATATTAAATATTATATATTGAACAATGTAAACTGACCCACATAGGTTCCTCTTATTCATATCCCCTCTGTGACCCCCTTCCCCCTGCACCACACAGACACATACACCTACCTGAATATCTAGGGCTTTTCATTGGTGAGGGTGATTTTTCATCATTGGAATTAAAAGGTAGATCAAGCCTAAAAACCAAAAATAATAATCTGAAATTGGTGTAATTTATATTTGAACCTTAAACCCATTCTTCTAAATTGGACTCTGTGGAGAAGTAAGATGTAGTTAGGTGTTCTGATAAGAGGGAAATTAAAGTTTTAAATTTCACTTATTCACTGAAAAATGCTCTACTTTTCGATTGCCACTAACTTTTAAAAACATCTTACATGTAGAAGACTAGACACTCAGGCAGCTTCTTTGTAGTAGAACCCATTTTAGGCTCCTGTAAGTAACATAAGTATAAGAAAAGTAAAATACATTGTTTTGTAAGAGTGGAAAGGTGTCACAAATTGCTGTATACACCCTTTCAAAGACAGTCTCTTCCAAAACTTTTCCATGCAGTTCATTGTGTGTAAATTAGTGGAGGAGTAAGGAGCTTCCTGGAGAAGAGAGACTGACCAGTTCCCTTTGGGGATTCAGTATTAACAGAACATTTCAAATGGATGGAAATGATGCCTACTGAGGAATTTGGGCAGTAAGAGGCAGCAAGGGGCTATAAAATTGACAGAACAGTTATCTAGGCACCAAATATATTTGAACCTTATATAGGCAGGTTAGTTTACATGGAGAAATGAGTTTAAATGAATTACTAAAGCTGTGCTCTTTTATATATTTATTTTTTGTTAGGGGTCAAAACTATGAAAACTGACTGTAACTACATTATGCATTAAAGGCATATGTCATCCAAACTGGGCTTAAGGTATTAAGGATATTCGCTGACATGCCCAGTATGCATAAAAATATGATATTGGACAAATACACACACACACTCACATAGTAAGAGTATCTCCATTTAATTAAATCTGGCATAATTCCATATTATCTACCTTAATATGTTAGACTATATAAAAGTCAGAAATAAAATACCCTATGTAAACAATGAACCCAAAGAGTTATATGTATAATTCAAACTATGTGTCTATTGCTATCATTTTCTTTGTATCTATTTTTTTACAAAAACATCCTCCTTATATCTTAAAATCTCTGTTTCAGCTAGGAATGAAGTTATTCAATAATAAATTTCTTTATGAAAATACCTGGAATCACTACAACATATTTCTATTTATCCTAATCAAGTCCCAATCATTTTTCATTCTTTATAGAAGGATGTAGAAATAAATAATACAATTGATTCTGACTTGCAAGATATCCACTGAAGAATTTTATTTAGGTGACCCTTACCTTAAAAACTTGCAGAAGGGGACCTTCAAGATGGCGGAGGAGTAAGACGTGGAGATCAAATTCCTCCCCACAAATACATCAAAAATACATCTGCATGTGGAACAACTCCTACAGAACACCTACTGAACGCTGGCAGAAGACCTCAGACATCCCAAAAGACACCAGAGGGCAACCTACATGCAGAGGCTGAGCCAAATCCAAAGCTGAACCCCAGGAGGTGTGCGAACAAAGAAGAGAAAGGGAAATTTCTCTGTGCAGCCTCAGGAGCAGGGGATTAAATTTCAACAATCAACTTGATGTGAGCTGCATCTCCGGAATACCTGAATAGACAATGAATCATCCCAAAATTGAGGAAGGGGACTTTGGGAGCAACTGTAGACTTGGGGTTTGTTTTCTTCATCTAATTTGTTTCCGGTTTTATGTTTATCTTAGTTTAGTATTTAGAGCTTATTAGCATTGGTAGATTTGTTTATTGATTTGGTTGCTCTCTTCCTTTTTTTAATATATATATATATTTTCCTTTTTCTCTTTTTGTCAGTGTGTATGTGTATGCTTCTTTGCATGATTTTGTCTCTATAGGTTTGCTTTTACCATTTGTCCTAGGTTCTGTCTGTCTGTTTTTTTTAGTATAATTTTTAGCACTTGTTATCACTGGTAGATTTGTTTTTTGGTTTGGTTGCTGTCTTATTTCTTTTATTACTTTTTAATTTCTTTTAATAATTTTTTATTTTAATAACTTTTATTTTATTACTTTTCTTTTACCTCCCTTTGTTCTGAGCTGTGTGGCTGACAGGGTCTTGGTGTTCCAGCTGGGTGTCAGGCCTGAGCCTCTGAGGTGGGAGAGTCGAGTTCAGGACATTGGTCCACCAGAGCCCTCCCGGCCACATGTAATGTCGATCAGCGAGAGGTCTCCCAGAGATCTCTGTCTCAATGCTAAGACCCAGCTCCACTCAACAAGCAGCAAACTCCAGTGCAGGACATCCCATGCCAAGCAACTATCAAGACAGGAACACAACCTCACCCATTAGCAGAGAGGCTGCCTAAAATCATAATAAGTTCACTGACACCCCAAAACACACCAACGGACATGGTCCTGCCCACCAGAAAGACAAGATCCCACCTCATCTACCAGAACACAGACACCAGTCCCCTCCACCAGGAAGCCTACACAACTCACTGAAACAACCTTACTCACTGGGGCAGACACTAATAACAATGGGAACTAAGAACCTGCAGACTGCGAAAAGGAGACCCCAAAGACTGTAAGTTAAGCAAAAAGAGAAGAGGAATACACAGCAGAAGAAGGAACAAGGTAAAAACCTACCAGACCAAACAAGTGAAGAGGAAATAGGCAGTCTACCTGAGAAAGGATTCAGACTAATGATAGTAAAGATGATCCAAAATCTTGGAAGTAGAATGTAGAAAAGAAAGGTTTAACAAGACCTAGGAGAACTAAAGAGCAAACAAACAATGATGAACAGCACGATAAATGAAATTAAAAATTCTCTAGAAGGAATCAATAGCAGAATAACTTAGGCAGAAAAACAGATAAGTGACGAGAAAGATAAAATAGTGGAAATAACTACCACAGAGCAGAGTATAGAAAAAAGAAAGAAAAGAATTGAAGACAGTCTCAGAGACTTCTGGGACAATATTAAACACACCAAGGTTCAAATTATAGGGATCCCAGAAGAAGAAGAGAAAAAGAAAGGGACTGAGAAAATATTTGAAGAGATTATAGTTGAAAACTTCCCTAACATGGGAAAGGAAATAGTCAATCATGCCCAGGAAGCACAGAGTCCCATATAGGAAAAATCCAAGGAGAAACACACCAAGACATATTAATCAAACTATCAAAAGTTAAATTTTTAAAAAATATTAAAAGCAGCAAGGGAAAAGCAACAAATAACATACAAGGGAATCCCCATAAGGTTAACAGCTTATCTTTCAGCAGAAACTCTCCAAACGTGAAGGGTATGGCAGAACATATTTAAAGTGATAAAAGGGAAAACCCTACAACCAAGATTACTCTACCCAGCAAGGATCTCATTCAGATTTGACAGAGAAGTTAAAACCTCTACAAACAAGCAAAAGCTAAGAAAATTTAGCACCACCAAACCTGCTCTACAACAAATGCTAAAGGAACTTCTCTAGGCAGGAAACACAAGAGAAGGAAAAGACCTACAATAACAAACCCAAAACAATTAAGAAAATGGTAAAAGGAACATACATATTGATAATTACCTTAAATGTAAATGGATTAACTGCTGCAACTAAAAGATACAGACAGGCTGAATGCATGCAAAACAAAGCCAGTATATATGCTACCTACAAGAGAACCACTTCAGACCTAGTACACATAAAGACTGAAAGGGAGGAGATGGAAAAAGATATTGCATGCAAATGGAAATCAGAAGAAAACCTGGAGTATGCACATATGGTCACTTTCTCCTTGATACAGGAGGCAAGAATATAGAGTGGAGAAAAGACAGCCTCTTCAATAAGAGGTGCTGGGAAAACTGGACAGCTACATGTAAAAGACTGAAATTAGAAGACCCCCTAACACCATACACAAAAATAAACTCAAAAGGGTTAAAGACCTAAATGAAAGGTGAGGCACCATCAAACTCTTAGAGGAAAACATAGGCAGAACACTCTATGGCATAAATCACAGCAAGATCCTTTTTGACCCACCTCCTAGAGAAATGGAAATAAAACCAAAAATAAACAAATGGGACCTAATGAAACTTAAAAGCTTTTACACATCAAAGGAAGCCATAAACAAGACGAAAAGACAACCCTCAGAATGGGAGAAAATATTTTCAAATGAAGCAACTGACAAAGGATTATTCTCCAAAATATACAAGCAGCTCATGCAGCTCAATATCAAAAGACAAACGACCCAGTCCAAAAATGGGCAGAAGACCTAAATAGACATTTCTCCAAAGAAGATATACAGATTGCCAACAAACACATGAAAGAATGCTCAACATCATTAATCATTAGATAAATGCAAATCAAAACTACAATGAGGTATCATCTCACACCAGTCAGAATGGCCATCATCAAAAAATCTACAAACAATAAATGGTGGAGAGGGTGTGGAGAAAAGGGAACCCTCTTGCACTGTTGATGGGAATGTAAATTGATACAGCCACTATGGAGAACACTATGGAGTTTCCTTAAAAACTAAAAATAGAACTTCCATATGACATAGGTATCCCACTACTGGGCATATACCCTGAGAAAACCATAATTCAAATAGAGTTATGTATCAAACTATTCATTGCAGCTCTATTTACACTAGCCAGGACAAAACTACCATATGACCCAGCAATCCCACTACTGGGCATATACCCTGAGAAAACCATAATTCAAAAGGAGTCATGTACCAAAATGTTCATTGCAGCTCTATTTACAATATCCAGGAGATGGAAACAACCTAAGTGTCCATCAGCAGATGAATGGATAAAGAAGATGTGGCACATATATACAATGGAATATTGCTCAGCCATAAAACGGAACGAAACTGAGTTATTTGTAGTGAGGTGGGTGGACCTAGAGACTGTCATTCAGAGTGAAGTAAGTCAGAAAGAGAAAACAAATACCATATGCTAACACATATATATGGAATATATAAAAAAAAAGAAATTGGTAATGAAGAACCTAGGGGCAAGATGGGAATAAAGATGCAGACCTACTAGAGAATGGACTCGAGGATATGGGGAGGGGGAGGGTAAGCTGGGACAAAGAGAATGGCATGGACATATATACACTATCAAAGGTAAAATAGATAGCTAGTGTGAAGCAGCTGCATAGCACAGGGAGATCAGCTCGGTGCTTTGTGACACATAGAGGGGTGGGAAAGGGAGGGTGGGAGGGAGAGAGATGCAAGAGGGAAGAGATATGGGGACAAATGTATATGTACAACTGATTCACTTTGTTATAAAGCAGAAACTAAGACACCATTGTAAAGCAATTATACTCCAATAAAGATGCTTAAAAAAAAAATATCTATTTTGTCTATCAGACAAAATAGACTTTAAAATAAAGACTACTAAAAGAGACAAAGAAGAACACTACATAATGATCAAGGGATCAATCCAAGAAGAAGATATAACAACTGTAAATATTTATGCACCCAACACAGGAGGACTTCAATACATAAGGCAAATGCTAACAGTCATTAAAGAGGAAATTGACAGTAACACAATAGTAGTAGGGGACTTTAACATGCCACTTTCACCAATGGACAGATCATCCAAAACGAAAATAAGTAAGGAAACACAAGCTTTAAATGGCACATTAAACAAGACGGGCTTAGTTGATATTTATAGGACATTCCGTCCAAAAACAAGAGAATGCACCTTCTCAAGTGCTCATGGAACGTTCTCCAAGATATATCATATCTTGGGTCCCAAATCAAGCCTTGGTAAATTTAGGATAATTGAAATCCTATCAAGTATCTTCTGACCACAGTGCTATGAGACTAGATAGCAATACAGGAAAATGTCTGTAAAAAATACACACCCATGGAGGCTAAACTATACACTATAAATAACCAAGAGATCCCTGAATAAATCAAAGAGGAAATCAAAAAATACCTATAAACAAATGACAAGGAAAACACGATGACTCAAAACCTATGGAACACAGCAAAAGCAGTTCCAAGAGGGAAGTTTAAAGCAATACAATCCTACCTCAAGAAACAAGAAAGATCTCAAATAAACAACCAAACTTTACAACAAAAGCAATTAAAGAAAGAAGAACAAACCCCCCCCCCAAAATTAGCAGAAGGAAAGAAATCATAAAGATCAGATCAGAAATAAATGAAAAGGAAATGAAGGAAACAATAACAAAGATCAATAAAACTAAAAGCTGGTTCTTTGAGAGGATAAATAAAATTGATAAACCGATAGCCAGACTCACCAAGAAAAAAAGGGAGAAGACGCAAATCAATAGAATTACAAATGAAAAAGGAGAAGTAACAACTAACACTGCAGAAATACAAAGGATCCTGAAAGATTACTACAAGCAACTAAATGCCAATAAAATGGACAACATGGAAGAAATGAACAAATTTTTAGAAAAGCACAACCTTTTGAGACTGAAGCAGGAAGAAATAGAAAATATAAACAGACCAATCACAAGCAATGAAATTGAAACTGTGATTAAAAATCTTCCAAAAAAACAACGCCCAGGACCAGATGGCTTCACAGGCGAATTCTATCAAACATTTAGAGATGAGCTATCACTTATCCTTCTCAAACCCTTCCAAAATATAGCATAGGGAGGAACCCTCCTAAACTCATTCTACAAGGCCACCATCACCCCGATACCAAAAGCAGACTAAGATGTCACAAAAAAAGAAAACTAGAGGCCAATACAACTGATGAACATAGATGCAAAAATCCTCACAAAATACTAGCAAGCAGAATACAACAGCACATTAAAAGGATCATACACCATGATCAAGTGAGGTTTATCCCAGGATTGCAAGGATTCTTTAATATATGCAAATCAATGTCATCAACCATTTTAACAAATTAAAGGCTAAATACCATATGATCATCTCAATAGATTCAGAAAAAGCTTTTGACAAAATTCATCACCCATTTATGATAAAAACCCTCCAGAAAGTAGGCCTAGAGGGAACTTACCTCAACATAATAAAGGCCATATATAACAAACCCACAGCCAACATCATTCATAATGGTGGAAAACTGTAATCATTTCCACTAAGATAAGGAACAAGACAAGGTTGCTCACTCTCACCTCTGTTATTCAACATAGTTTTGGAAGTTTTATCCACAGCCATCAGAGAAGAAGAGGAAATAAAAGGAACCCAAATCAGAAAAGAAGAATTAAAACTGTCACTTTTTGCAGATGACATGATATTATACATAGAGAATCCTAAAGATGCTACCAGAAAACTACTAGAGCTAATCAATGAATTTGGTAAAGCAGCAGGATACAAAATTAATGCACAGAAATATCTCACATTCCTATACACTAGTGATGAAAAATCGGAAACAGAAATTAAGGAAACACTCCTATTAACCACTGCAACAAAAAGCATAAAATAGCTAGGAATAAACCTACCTAAGGAGACAAAAAGACCTGCATGCAGTAAACTATAGGACACTGATGAAATAAATTAAAGATAATACAGAGAGATGGAGAGGTATACCATCTTCTTGGATTGGAAGAGTCAACACTGAAAATGACTCTACTACCCAAATCAATCTGCAGATTCAATGCAATCCCTGTCAAACTACCAGTGGCATTTTCCACAGAACTAGAAGAAAAAATTTCACAATTTGTATGGAAACACAAAAGACCCTGAATAGCCAAAGCAATCTTGAATAAGATCATCAGAGCTGGAGGAATCAGGCTCCCTAACTTCAGACTATATTACCAAGCTATAGTAATCAAGACAGTATGGTACTGGCACAAAAACAGAAATATAGGTCAATGGAACAGAATTAAAAGCCGGGAGATAAGCCCACACATATATGGTCACCTTATCTTTGATAAAAGAGGCAAGACTATACAATGGAGGAAAGACAGCTTCTTCAATAAGTGGTGCTGGGAAAACTGGACACCTACATGGAAAAGTATGAAATTAGAACACTCCCTACAACATACACAAAAATAAACTCAAAATGGATTAAAGACCTTAGTGTAATGCCAGACAGTATAAAACTCTTAGAGGAAAACATAGCCAGAAAACTCTATGACATAAATCACAGCAAGATTCTTTTTGACCCATCTCCTAGAGAAATGGAAACAAAAACAAAAATAAACAGATTGGACCTAATGAAACTTAAAAGCTTTTGTGCAGCCAAGAAACCATAAACAAGATGAAAAGACAACCCTCAGAATGGGAGAAAATATTTGCGAACGAAGCAACTGACAAAATATTAATCTCCAAAATATACAAGCAGGTCATGCAGCTCAATATCAAAAAAACAAACGACCCAATCCAAAAATGGCCAGTAGACCTAAATAGACATTTCTCCAAAGAAGATATACAGATTACCAACAAACACATGAAAGGATGCTCAACATCACTAATCATTAGAGAACTTCAAATCAAAACTAAAAAGAGATATCACCTCACACTGGTCAGAATGATCATCATCCAAAAATCTACAAACAATAAATGCTAGAGAGGGTGTGGAGGAAAGGGAACTCTCTTGCCCTGTTGTTGGGAATGTGAATTGGTACAGCCACTATACAGAACAGTATGGAGGTTCCTTAAAAATTAAAAATAGAACTACCATACGACCTAGCAATCCCACTACTGGGCTTATACCCTGAGAAAACCATAATTCAAATAGAGTTATGTATCACAATGTTCACTGAATCTCTATTTACAATAGCCAGGACATGGAAGCAACCTAAGTGTCTAGTGACAGATGAGTGGATAAAGAAGATGTGGCACATATACACAATGTAATATTACTCAGTCATAAATAGAAATGAAATTGAGTTATTTGTAGTGAGGTGGACGGACCTAGAGAATGTCATACAGAGTGAAGTAAGTCAGATAGAGAAAAACAAATACTGTATGCTAACACATATATGTGGAATCAAAAGAAAAAAAAGTTCTGAAGAACCTAGGGGCAGGATAGGAATAAAGATGCAGATGTAGAGAATGGACTTGGGGACACAGGGAGGGAAGGGTAAGCTGGGATGAAGTGAGAGCGTGGCATGGACATATATACACTACCAAATATAAAATAGATAGTGCGAAGCAGCCACGTAGCACAGGGAGATCAGCTTGGTGTTTTGTGTCCACCTAGCGAGGTGGGATAGGGACGGTGTGAGGGAGATGCAAGAGGGAGTGGATATGGGGATATATGTATAGGTAAAGCTCATTTACTTTGTTACACAGCAGAAACTAACACACTATTTTAAAGCAATTATACTCCAATGAAGATGTTAAAAAAATAAAAAATAAAGTAAAATAAAGTAAAAAAAAAAACTTGCAGAGGTTCTTAAATAAATTAATTAATTAAAGCTACTTGTAAGAATAATTATCTCAGGGCTTGCCTGGTGGCGCAGTGGTTGAGAGTCCGCCTGCCGATGCAGGGGACATGGGTTCGTGCCCCAGTCCGGGAAGATCCCACATGCCGTGGAGCGGCTGGGCCCGTGAGCCATGGCTGCTGAGCCTGTGCGTCCGGAGCCTGTGCTCCGCAATGGGAGAGGCCACAACAGTGAGAGACCCACGTACCTCAAAAAAAAAAAAAAAAAAAAAAAGAATAATTATCTCCTATCCTCTGACTGTATTGGAATAGTTGCATTAATTTAGATTTTGAGATATTTATTTGTTCTGAACTTAATCATCTTTGGAATTTATTTGTGCTAAACTTGTACTAACAGACTGTGGGAAAGATAATCACTATTGGTAATGCTTTGGTTGCATTTACTTTAAAAATCAGCTTGATTAGATATATAAAATATGTTCCTAAAATATTTCATAGGTTTCATAATTATTTGTGAGTTGTTATAAATAGAAGAAAGTAAAGGCTGACATTGACATTTCTGTACAATCACCCCTCCATCAGTTTTTTTTCATCACACATAAAACAAATATTTTTTTCTTCACTGTTTTTTCCCTTAAAATTATATTGAAGTTAGAAATGTCTTATTAAATATGCACTCAAAAATTATATTCCACGGAAAACTTTATGATAAGAGCAAATTTGTACATTTTAAGAATCCTAGTGATTTCCCTGGCCATCCAGTGGTTAAGACTTATCACTCCCAGTGCAGGGGGCCCAGGTTCGATCTCTGGTCTGGGAACTAAGATCCTGCATGCCCCATGGCACAGCCTTAAATAAATAAATAAATAAATAAATAAATAAATAAATAAATAAATAAGAATCCTAAAGTACTATACTCTTGAGATTATGGGTCTTTAGACATAATATACATGTAGTATGTTCTTCATTTTATTTCTTCGAAGCCTTGTGACTCCAAAACTGTCACAAAGTTCATTATGTCCCACAGGAAAATCCTTTGTATTATTGGATTTATTTTACAGTATAACAATACCATTTGAGAAAATGTGCCCAGGCCTACTGATGTTTTTTATCAAGATCCCTCAAGTCTTATTTCTACTCTTCCTACCCCACTGTCATCTTGAAACAGGTTCTCAGTTTCCACCTCATACAATAAGTTTTGCAGTATCTTTTCTTGTCCTTAGGCATCCTTCACTTTGACACTACAATGATCCTCTTAAACTCTGTTGTCTCAAATTCTTTTCTTAACTGAAGTTCTTGAGTTATTCTCTACCAGGTACAGACATGCTTTTATCAATATACTTACACTTACAACCATATCCTTAGTTGCTAAGGCAGTGTTAAAGAAAATTTGTCTTTGGTTAAAGAATATGATATATAATTTTTAAATTTCCAATCAAATGCAGACAAATAACGCCATAAAATATAAGAAAAAGTGGCTATTAGAAAATGGAGAAACAAAGACATAAAAATGCAAGTTCATCTTAAATTATTTTTACGTTTCTCAGATAAGAATTGCTTCAACAAATTTCTATAGAAATGTATTAAAAAATACACTTGATGTCTGTACTTACCTTGTGACAGACCAGCTAATAGTTCTCAGACTGGCTCTGATTAGTGGACTACATTTTGAGTAGCAATTTATTGGAAGGCATACACAGCCATAGTCACGTCCCTTGAATAATGAATATTAATTTTATAATTTTTTGAAAACTGTTACTAATTTGTATACTTAAAACGTATTGCCATATATGTATATCAGCTATATTATAAAATCTTTTTTTTGTTTGTTTTGTTTTTTTGGTTTTTGTGTGTGGTACGCGGGCCTCTCACTGCTGGGGCCTCTCCCATTGCGGAGCACAGGCTCCGGACGCGCAGGCTCAGCAGTCATGGCTCATGGGCCCAGGCGCTCCACGTCATGTGGGATCTTCCCGGACCTGGGCACGAACCCGCGTCCCCTGCATCAGCAGGCAGACTCTCAACCACTGCGCCACTAGGGAAGCCCTATATTATAAAATCTTTATAGTTTTTCTGTGTGTAATAGACCAGAAATGTTTTACTTGTATTTATTAAGGAAACTAATATCAGATACAGTGGAGTAAGTTGTGGTGTTTTAGGACCAAAACCAGGGTACAGCCTGGTCTGTATAACCAAAAACTGGTCAACTACAGAAGCAGGATATTTAGCCAAGGCAGAGAATATAGGCAAAATCTGGGGATTCTAAAATCATGCTGATCTGAATATTGTTCAGTTTTTACCATGCCCAGCTTCCGGTTATTTGCCTTTTCAAAGCCAAAAGATTTCTTGGATCTACACAGCAGCATTGTGTAATGAACTGGGCCACTCTTATGATCCTGGCTTAAAACTGGCAGACAAGACAGGGCTGTCTCCCTCATTACCTGTTAAAATATCAAGAGAAGTGCATTAGAGTGTAGGTTTGAGGAAAGTGGCAGAGTTTGGCTTCAGAGATCTATGGTTAAAGGGATCATTGCAAAAATTAGCTTCTTTTAATTTATTGAGTTTAAGTACACTCTGATTTCTAAAAGCAAAAGAAGCTGTTTATGTAGGCTGAGTCTTACCTACCTCAAAGAGTGCAGGGAGCCTGGAGAGTAAGGAGACTTGCTTTATGTGTGCTAACAGGAAACCACCAACAGAGGTTCCACAGGAAGCCTGCCTCTGCATGCCAAGTTCAGAGAAATAGAGACCTCTTAGCTCTTCCCATGTGGATTCCTACTTTTTAAAAATAATTCTAACAACCACATCTAAATCTCAATTAACAGCAGTTTGAATGCAACAAAATTAAGTGTTTATTATAACAACAATAACATCAATAACCCCACACTCTTCAGAGTCATATAACAGTACAGAACCTCTACAATATAATACTTGGGATGTCCAAGATACAATCCAGAATGAGCCTACATATGGAAAATAAGAAAAATGGGATTAATTCTCAAAAGCATAGATCATCTGAGATGACACAGATGTTGGAGTTATCAGACAATAATTTCAAAGCAACAATTATAAACATGCTAAACGATGTATACAATAGTGTCTTCTCACCTTCTTTCTACAGGTGTTATTCCAAGGAACAGTGCCTATCAATAGTCATGCACACTAAAATACAAATGAAAGAAAATATGGACTTTAAAATACAAATCACTGAGGAGTATAAAAGGACATTGGGTCATGATAAAGTTCAAAATTTATAAAGAAAACACAGTAGTTATAAAATTGTTTGCACCAAATAACAAATCAGTTAAATATATTTTTTAAAGTTTAGAACTACAATGAAACCTTGAAAAAATTTTCAGTCTTATTAATAGACTTCTGTAAACTTCATTCCTAGTTATGTTAGAAAATAATGTGTCTAGAGAAAATAAAAACATATATATGAGAATTATATGCACACATACAAATATATGTAGACTCTGTTTATTATATATAAGATATTATATATCTTCAACCAGGAATGTGAATTAATGATTAAATAGAAAGTTTCATATGTAAACTGGCAATCAAGGAAGATCCAGAATGATCTATAGTAATGGTGAGATGTGACTGAATGACATTTCCCCTGTAGCTCTCCACATTGAATTTGACTTTCAAAAAATGCTAGAAACCAAAATTAAGAGCAATCAATCTAACACAAATATAGCTCGTATTGATATCTATTTAAATAGAGCTTTATTACCTATTGAATGCAAATGAGCCTAAATTGACAGATTGCTAGATAGGCCCTTCTGCCTTCTACAACATCCAGTCCCAGTATCACATTTCCTTTAGTAATAACAAATTAAATGTGCTGCTTCCTCCCTCACTGCAAGAAATCTCTTTCCTGGTGTGAGCATCATTTGGCATTAATTAAACCTACCTACCTCATCAGATATCTAGCAGTTCTAAAAAAACCTTAGTTCAGAGCTGTCCTGTGGAATAAGCTACAAGTCAAAACTGCTGCTTGCATTTAAAAATATCACTAACTTTAAACTTGTTCAGTTATACTCAGCAAATAAATAAGTCTGATTTTATATAGTGAAGATAATTAGGTGCATTATGAAATACTAACAATGACTAACAGTTTCAAATGATGGATAAAATAGGGAGATGGAAAATTATGATGATGGAAATAATCCTATTCTCAAAAAGCAAATGAAACCTTAAAAAAAAATCACTTCAAGAGAAAAGTGAATGGATATTGTTTTGTTTACTTTTCTTTCTAATTTTTAACCTGAGTTGAAGAACTGTGTTATCATGCTGGATTTTGGTACTATGTGAGCTCTGAATGTCATTATGATATGTGGTTATTCTCTTATTTGTCTAATATGCAACCACTGTATCTGATGTATTGTGTACTAGGAAAGAAAAAATAGCAAGACATTTTTTTCAGATTTCAAAGAGCCCACAATTTAGGTTAACCAGTTGTTTTAAACTTGGCTGCTATTGTAATCACCTGAGTGAGAGTGGAGGGGAGAGAGGTCGTCTATAAAAGTACAGATGCTCAGGTTTCAACCTAGACCAGTTAAATAACATTATCTAAATATAGGAACTTTGAATGCTATGACCTAAAATACTACAAGGTAATTCTAAAGGGAAATAAGATTTGAGAAATATATGCATGCATCCCATAAAAAGGTACATAATTCAGAAGAAAATTATCTTTCAAATGTAAAATAAATTTTAAGTTATTTTCTAATCAAACATTAGGCTAAATATTCAGAAATTTGTAAAATGATCGAACTTTTATCTGACATTAATGCAATAAATATGCAATAAACTCTAAGACTACAGAATGCATCACATGTGTTTGACAGTAAAAAGACAAAACTAAAATCTTATAATTTTGGATGGGGAGGTGTGTTAAAATGTTTTAAAATCTGGTATTGAGAAAATGAAAATACCAATTTATTCTAGAATTTAAAAATAAGTATGCAAGGTAAAAATATTAAAGGGCCAACTAAAAGAATTTTTTTAAAGTTATATACATCCAAATTGATAGCAAGAAATAAAGTGGCATGGGAAAGGGTAACCTTACGCAGTCCATAATATAGTAATAAAAGAGAATAAAAGAAGGATAAAATAAGAGAGAGGTGATTTGGAGGTTCACAATATAGAGAATTACATGCAAAATATCAGTAATAATACAATATGCAAGCAAGCTAAACATGCTAGATTAAAAACACAAAACTGTAATCATCAGTCTGGATGAAAATACAAAATCAAACTACAGACTTTGTATGAGATAAGCACCAGAATGTTCTAATATTGAAAGCCTTTAAGTCATTTAATGGATGGAAACCCCCCCTAAAATGTTAATCAAAATAAAGTTATGTTGATTTAACAAAAAATAGATTTTAATGCAAAATCATCATGTAGAAATCACTATGTAATGATGAAGAACTCAATTACTCAGAAAGCATTAACAATTTTATACTTGACTGCATGTAACAAGAGAGCTTTGGTAAATATATGAAACAAAAATTGATAGAAGTTCAAAGAGAAGCTAAATCTTTATCTTGTGAGAGCTGCCAAGACAAATATCCCAAGTATAGATAGTTCAGCTATAATATGTTTTTAATGTACAATTAACAAGTACACATATAAAATCCTGCACCACACAATTACAGAATACACATTCTTCTCAAGAACATTTGACACATTTGCAAAAAATCGTAATATATTAGGCCCTGAAAAATATATCAACAAATTTCAAATAACTGTAACATATAGGCAGCCTTCTCTATGTACTATATAATGAAGCTAAAAGGTAAGCAAAAGCCAACTTAAAATTTCATACATTTAGAAATATAAATATCCAAAAAATGGAAGTTTAAAACCCATTGAGAATGCAAGGAAACAAAAGTTGTTACATATAGAAACATGAGTTTCTAATGTAGTATTTTAAAGAACAGTATGTTCTTAGAAGAGAAAGAGAAGCTGATAAGTAATGCTTTAATTACAGAGGTAAGTTAGAAGAGGAATAAGAGGATGAAGGCAAAGAGAATGGAAAAATAAAATTATGAGATGTAAAGAGCTAGCAAAGGCAAAATTTACTTTTAAAAGAATAATAGCTAAAAAATAACTTTGAGACTGACAAAGAATACACAAATAAACAAGAATTACAGTATAAAATGAAATTAAATATTAAAAACTAAAATACAGTATTTATATGATTAAATCAAAACAAATGAATTTTAAGTTTTCAATAAAATTACTTACTAACTAAATTATGAAAAAGTGATAAGTCTGAGTAATCCTATAAGCATTCAAATAAAATTTTATATTTTTAATCTTCCTTCAGTTTAAATTTCAGAAGCCAATGGACAAATTGTCTTTAATCTAAGAAGGAAAGATGTATTTAACATTAAAATGCTATAAATGTAATTCATTGCAATAACAAATAAAAGGAAAAAACATCATATATATCTCAATAGCAGAAGAAAAAGATTGGAAAAAAATTCAAAAGACATGTATCAAAACATTGCATACAGGGCTTTCCTGGTGGCGCAGTGGTTGAGAGTCTGCCTGCCGATGCAGGGGCCCCGGGTTTGTGCCCCGGTCCGGGAAGATCCCACATGCCGCAGAGCGGCTGGGCCCGTGAGCCATGGCCTCTGAGCCTGCGTGTCCGGAGCCTGTGCTCCGCAAGGGGAGAGGCCACAACAGTAAGAGGCCCGCGTACTGCAAAACAAACAAACAAACAAAAAACATTGCATACAAATTTGAATTCAGGAGAGAATATTGTTAACCCAATTATTTGGTAGATTTTCCCAGATTTGCTTTTGTTTTAACAACTTAGAGGTCTATTAAGCAATTTATTGATATTTTTCACATATTGAGAGAATATTTCTACAATTTATGTTAAATTTTTCTATGATTTTTATTGTGAAAAAATGTACAGGAAAGTGTATAAAACAGAAATATACAGCATAGTGAATAATTATACAACAAATTTTCATAAAATTATTACCTGTGTCAACAAAATTTCAATCACAGCAGAGGTCCCCATTCTCCCAAATTTCCCCTTCTAGATCCTCTTGACCTTTTTGGGGGTAAACACTGTTCCGATATTTATAGTAGTCACTCTCTTGCTTTTCTTTTCAGTTCGTGTATGTGTTTCATGAGCTGTAAACGGTGCTATAGACAAGGAAAAAAAAAAAAAAAAAAAGGTAGCCCAGGAGCTCAAGCAGGGGACTTATGGATCTGAGACTCAGAATCACTGAAGTGTTGATGCTTATGCTTAGAGAAGGCACAAAGATGCTGGTTAATGGAGCTGTGAAGAACCTACAAACTGGAATCAGTTACTGTCTCTGGAACTATTAGTGAACTGCTGGGGTCCAGCTGAAGAGGGAAGAGGCAAAAGGGAAGGACAGTGTCATTCCTTTCTCCTTCAGCTTCCAGGCAGCCACTGGCACCTCTATTGACACAACTAATTGTAAGGTAGCACGTTTAGAGAGTACTACCACAGATCACAAGGCATAACATAGAAGAATGGGTTTAAGCTGAGAGGAAATATCTTAATAGCAACCATTTCTCCTGTATAGTCTCCTTGCTTCCATTCTTGAGCTCCTACAAACTATACTGAAGACAGCTGCCAAAAAGAGATTTTCAAAATGGAAGTGCAGTTGTATCCTGTCCTCTAATATCTCTCAAGCCCTCTCAGAATAAAAGAGTATTTAAAATAAAAATAAAAAGACTTTGGAGACTGAGCAAGAGGGCAGAGTAGGAGGATGTGGAACTCACTTCCCCCTTCAAACACATCAAAAATACATCTACACATGGAAAAATTCTCACTGAAAACTAACTGGAAACTGGCAGAAATACTTCTGTACAACCAAGGCTGTAAGAAAGATCTACATGGAATTAAGAAAGAAGGGAAAAGAAGCAATCAGATTGGGACCTGTTCCACTGGGAGGAGACTCAGAGGAAAAAGGAGATTACAGAAGTGGAGATCCTCCCTGGAGAGTGAGTAGTTCGAGCCACATATTGGTGGCTCCAGTCCTGATGTCCAACACAGGGAAGACGAGCTCTCTTGCTGGTCAGAGGGTTGGTGGGACTAACAGGAGTGCTGTGGTAAGCCCGGACTTCACTTGTGAGGAGCACATGCTTGTGAACATGCTTACTCCCAAAGCAGGGAGGAGAGGGCAGATTGAGAACTGCATGAGTGGCTGCCCAGTTTCCCACAACTGTCCTGGGACATGCCCCAGCCTAAGCCAACGGAATACTCTAACCCTGCTTACTTCACTTTGCAGCTCCAAACTGGAGTGAGGGCTGACACAACTGTGGAATTTGATCAGCCATGAGACACAGAAGCAACTAAAACCCCAAACAGTGTCTGAGTGATTTGGGAGCAGCTACTGCTACACAGACAAGGAATCAGAAGCAGTTCTAATCTCTGAGGAAAGGTGGACTGCCATAGCCCATTCTCCAACGCATGCTGAGAGCCCACACAATCCCTGTCTGCACTGTGGCAAGGTTCCACACCAGGGCAGGGGCAGCAGAGGTTGAGGGGAAAGATCTGTTGTGAGGAAGCAGTGCCTGAGCAGGGTGTAGGCAGCCATTACTGGTGCTTGCACAGGCAGCACATCAGAAGCAGCCAAGACCTTTGTCTGTAAGCAGACTGCTACAGCCTCAGCCCCAAAACAAGCCTAGAGCCCTCATGGGCCTCTCTTGCTACAGCACTGCTCCCATCTGAGGCATGGGTGCCAGTGCTGGGAAAGGGGAGAGTACACGATTAGAGCGAACAGACCCAGCTCAGATCTGACCCTCAGGGGGCCTCCTTCCGCTACTTGAGATCTGATCCTGTCCCAGATAGGGCTCAGACAGCACTGAGTAAAAGGGAAGCCGCATTTCACTCCTGGTTCTGGCCTAAGCCCCTCCATCTCTAACCCCACCTCCTATCAAGGTGATAGCTGCCAGGACACCCAGAGGAAAAATATGATTAGTGTTCACATTGAATCCAGCACTCCCACCAAAGGCCCTGGGGACACACAGACTGTATAGGGATTTTCCCACATAAGAACACCTCTTCAAGACTGCAGTTGGTAACTGTTTCACCTAAATTCATAGACATAGAGAACAGTAAGTAAAATAAGAAGATGGAGGAACAGGTCTCAATTGAAAGAGCAAGAGAAAACCCATGTAAAAATAAATAATGAAACAGAAATAAACAATTTATCAGTTAAATAATTCAAAGCATTAATAATAAGAATGATAACTGAATTGGGAAAAATAGTAGATGAACACAGTGAGAATTTTAACAAGGAACTAGAAAATATAAAAACGAAGTAGCAGTCAGAACTGAAGAATACAATAGCTGACATAAAAAACACTACAAGTAATTTACAGCAGACTAATGATACAGAAGAATGTGTAAATGATACAGAAGATAGGATAATGGATATTACCTAATCAGAACAGCAAAAAGAAAAACAATTAAAAAATAAGAATATTTTACAAGATCTCTGGGGAGAAGAAACCCAAGCATTTACATTATAGGGATCCCAGAAGGAGAAGAGAGAGAAGGCAGTCAAAAATGTACTTGATGAAATTATGGCTGAAAACTTTCTAAACCTTAAGAAGGAAACAGATATCCAGGTACAGGAAGCACAGAGGGTCCAAACAAGATGAACCCAAAGAGATCCAAACTGAGACATATCAAAATTAATATGGTAAAATTAAAGAAAATTCTAAAGGCAGTGAGAGAAAAACAAAGCATCACATACAAGGGAACCTCTATAAGGATAACTGCTGATTTTTCTGCAGAGACGTTGCAGGGCAGAGGAAGTGCCATGTTATATTCAAAGTCCTAAAAGGGAAAAACTTGCAGTGTAGGATACTCTACCCAAAAGATTATCATTTAGAATTGAAGGAGAGATAAAGAACTCAGACAAGCAAAAACCAGAAGAATTCATCAAATCTAAATGTACTCTATAAAGAATGTTAAATGGTCTTCTCTAAGTGGAAAAAAAGGATATAACAATAAGTGAATATATAGGGAAGAAAAAATCCAACAAGGAAAGGCAAATATATAATAAGGGCTGAAGACCAACCACTTAAATAAACTAGTATGAAGATTAAAAGACAAAAAATTGTAAAAGCAACTGTAACTATAATAAATAGTTAAGTATAAACATGAAGATGTAAAATATGACATCAGAAAGAAAAAAATATAGGGGAGGGGAGTAAAATATGTAGATCTTTTATAACGTGCTTGAACTTAAATGACTACCAGTTTAAAAAAGGCAGACAGTTATAGGTCAACATATATGAACCCCATGGTAATCCCTAATCAAAAACAAACAATAGGTACACAAAAGCTAGAAAGAAAGGAACACAAGCATACCACTAAAGAAAATCATCAAACCACAAAGGAAGAAACAAAAAAAGAAGAAGAAATGAACAGACAGAAAAGAACTACAAAAACAACAGTAAGACAAATAACAAATGTCAATGAACTAAATGTTCCAATCAAAAGACATAGGGTGGCTAATGGGAGAAAAAAAAAAAGACCCATCTATATGCTGCTTGCAAGAGACTCACTTCAGAACTAAAGACACACATGGACTGACAGTGAGAAGATGGAAAAAATTATTTCATGAAAATAAAAAGGACAAGAAAGGAGAGGTAGCAATACTTATATCAAACAAAATAAACTTTGATACAAAGTCTATTACAAACAACAAAGGACATTATATAATGATAAAGGAATCAGTACAAGAAGAGGATGTTACACTTGTTAACATATATGCATCTAATACAGGAGCACCTAAATATATAGAACAAATATTAACAGATATAAAGGGAGGATTTGACAACACAATAATAGGAGGGGACTTTAACACCCCACTTAAATCAGTGTACAGATCATCCAGACAGAAAATCAATAAGGAAACAGTAGTCTTAAATAACACAATAAGCCAGTTGGACATAATATATATATATATATGAGACATTCCATCCAAAACCAGTAGAATACACATGGACCATTCTCCAGGATAGAGAACATACAAGGTCACAAAGCAAGTCTCAGTAATTTAAGAGGCTAGACATTATATATCAAGCATTTTTTCTGACCACAGTAGTATGAAACTAGAAATAAACTACAGAAAGAAAAATGAGAAAATCAAAAACAAGTGAAGAGTAAACAATAGGCTACTAAAAACCAATAAGCCAGTGAAGAAATCAAAGAGTAAATCAGAAAATACCTTGACACAAATGAAAATGGGAAAACAACTTTCCAAAACCCATGTGATGCAGCAAAAGCAGTTTTGAGAGGGAAGTATGCAGTGATACAGGCCTACTTCATGAAACAAGAAAACTCTCAAATAAAGGAGTTGATAAAAGAGGAACAAAACACAATATCAGTGGAAGGAAGGAAATAATAAAGATCAGAGAGGAAATAAATAAAATAGAGACTGAAAAACCAATAGAAAATATCAATACAACCAAGAGCTGGTTTTTTGAAAAGATAAACAAAATTAACAAATTTTTAGCATGGCTCATCATGAAGAAAAAAGGATGTCAGATAAACACAATAAGTAATGAAAGAGGAGAAACAACAACCAATGCCACAGAGACACAAAAAAATCATAAGAGAATACTACATACAGTTATATGTCAATAAATAGGACAACCTAGAAGAAATGGACAAATTTATACAATCTGCTAAGACTGAATCAAGAGGAAACAGACAATTTGAACAGACTGATCTCTAGTAGCTAAACTGATAATAATAATAATAATAAAAACTTCCCAGAAAACGAACATCCAGTTCCAGATGGCTCCACAGGGAAATTCTACCAAAATTATAATGTAAATCTAATACCTATTCTTCTCAAACTATTCCAAAAAGTTTATGAGAATGAAACACTCCCAAATTCGTTCAACAGGGCCACAATTACCCTGATATCAAAACCAGAGAAAGAAAAACACAAGTGACTACTTTTATGATATAAATGTAAAAATGCTCAACAATAAATTAGCAAACTGAATCTAACAATATATAAAAAGGATCATATACCACAAAATTGGATCTATTCCAGGATTACAAGGATGGTTCAATATTGGCAAATCAATCACTATGATACACAAGGGTTAAAAAAAGAAGCGTTAAAATCACATAATCATCTCAATAGATGCAGAAGACGAATTTGACAAAATTCAACAACCACTTATGATAAAACCCTCATCAAAGTGGGTTTAGAGGCACCATATGTCAACATAATATCATTATACTCAACAGTCAATAGAGTCTGTCATACAGAGTGAAGTAAGTCAGAAAGAGAGAAACAATTACCGTGTATTAACTCATATATATGGAATCTAGAAAAATGGTACTGATGAACCTAGTGACACGGCAGGAATAAAGACACAGATGTAGAGAATGGACTTGAGGACACAGTGAGGGAAGGGGAGGCTGGGAAGAAGTGAGGCAGTAGCACTGACATATATACAGTACCATGTGTAAAATAGATAGCTAGTAGGAAGCTTCTGCATAATACAGGGATATCAGCTCAGTGCTTTGTGATGACCTAGAGGGGTAGGATGGGGAGGGAGGGAGGGAGGCTCAAGACGGAGGGGATATATGTATACATATAGTTGATTCACTTTGTTGTACAGAAGAAACTAATACAACATTGTAAAGCAATTATAATCCAATAAAGATGTAAAAAAATTAATAAAGAAAATTTTTGTATATTTATTACAACAACAAAAGGGGTATAATTTGTTCCATGGAGAACTTTAGTGGTGCAAGCTTCTAACAACAGCATACACACACCACCTCCATGTTAGCTGTTTTTTCTTTTCAATGTGACTTGCAGGAATAAACTATGGTCCAAAATTCCAAAAAAAAAAAAAAAAGAAAAAAGCTGAAAGCCTTTTCTCTAAAATCAGGCACAAGACAAGAATTTCCACTCTCAACACTTTTATTTAACATAGTGTTGGAAGTCCTAGCAATAGCAATCAGACAAGAAAAAGAAACAAAATCCATAGAAATTGGAAGGGAAGAGGTAAAACTCACTATTTGCTGATAACATGATAATAAATATATTGAAAACCCTAAGTCTCTGCCCAAAAATTATTAGAACTAATAAATGAATTTAATAAATGCAAGACACAAGGTTAAATACAGAAATCTGTTGCTTTTCTATACACTAATATAAACTATCAGAAAGAGCATGCAAAAAATTAATAATAATCTGGTTTAAAATCACAACAAATAGAGTAAAATATTAGGAATAAAGTTAACCAAGGAGGTGAAAGAACTACACTCTGAAAACTATAAAATAGTGATAAAAGAAATTGAAGATTATACAAAGAAATGGGAAGATATCTCATGCTCTTGGGTTGGAAGAATTAATATTGTAAAATGTCCATATTACCCAAAGCGATCTACAGATTTAATGAAATCCCTATCAAAATACCCATGACATTTTTCACAGAACTAGAATAAATAATCCTAAAATTTATATGGAATCACAGAAGACCCCAAATTGCCAAAGAAATATTAAGAAAAAAAGAACAAAACTGGAGGTATGACACTCCCTGATTTCAGACTATATATACTACAAAGCTACAATAATCAAAACAGAATAGTACTGGCACAAAAACAGACACATAGATCAATGGAACAGAATAGAGTGTCCAGAAATAAACCTACACACTTATGGTCAATTAATCTGCAACAAAGGAGCCAAGAATATACAGTGGATAAAAGACAGTCTGTTTAATAAGTAGTGTTGGAAAAATTGGACACCCGCATGTAAAACAATTAAATTAGAATATTTCCACATGGCATATACAAAATGGACTGAAGACCTAAATGTAAGGCCTGAAATCATAAAATTCCTAGAAGAGAACATTGGCAAAACGCTCTTAGATATGTATATTAGTAATAAGTTTTTGGATCTCTCTCCTAAGGCAAAGAAATAAAAGCAAAAATAAACAAATGGAACCTAATTAAACTTAAAAGCTTTTTGCACAGCAAATGAAACCATTGACATAACAAAAGGACAACCTACTTAATGGGAGAAAATATTTGCAAATAATATGACAGATAAGAGGTTAATATCTGACATATATAAACAGCTCATACAACTCAATATCAAGAAAATAAACAGCCCAATCAAAAAATGGGCCGATAACCTGAATAGACATTTTTCCAAAGTCATACAGATGGCTAACAGTCACATGAAAAGATGCTCACTAATCATTACAGAAATGCAAATGAAAACAACAATGTGATATCACCTCTCACCTGTCAGAGTGACTCTCATCAAAAAGTCTTCAAATAAATGTTGGTGAGGATGTAGAGAAATGGAACCCTTTTACACTGTTGATGGGAATGTAAATTGGTGCAGCCACTATGGAAAACAGTATAAAGGGGCCTCAAAAAACTAAAACTAGAACTACAATATGATCTTGCAATTCTACTCCTGGGTACATATCTGTAAAAAATGTAAATACTAATTCAAAAGGATACTTATACCCAATGTTCACAGCAGCATTAATTACAATAGCCAAAATATGGAAGCAACCTGAGTATCCATGAAGAG
>RJWK010025935.1:0-16619 GCA_004363435.1 Platanista minor
ATCCAGTATGAACCTAGAAAGTGTTCGTGGGCCCTATATACCTGGAAGAGCTGAGAAATTTTAACTGGAAAGAGGTGGCCTTGAGAGAGGCGCCAAAACGAAATCAAGTGTAGTGATGTGGAGGACTTTTTCTCATGAGAATTCTAAAGGGGCTGCCTCTCATGATAAAAATAGAGAGAGACACACACTGATGAACAGGAGGATGAGCATCCCAGGAGCGGGTGGCCCCAGAGGAGTGCTGGAACAATGTGGAGACAGGGAGGGAACTTTCCCAAGTGTTTTGAGAGGGAAATCAGGGAATGGGGAGCAGGGTGTCCAAAGAGGATTTTTAGGAAATTTTAGGAATTTCTGGGAGTTGCATAGATTTTACCAGCTTCACCCAATTTGTATTGTTATTTTTCAACACAATAAAGATTGTGGATGTATTGTAATTAATAAAATCGAAAGCATTACTGAAGTCACATAACTTCTTGCTCTTTCTCTCTCTCTCTCTCTCTCTCTCTCTCTCTATATATATATATATATATATATATATATATATTTACCCATTAATGGATAATAGAAGAGCTATTATTTATTTATTTATTTATTTATTTATTTATTTATGGCTGTGTTGGGTCTTCGTTTCTGTGCGAGGGCTTTCTCTAGTTGTGGCGAGTAGGGGCCACTCTTCATTGCGGTGCGCGGGCCTCTCACTATCGCGGCCTCTCATTGCGGAGCACAGGCTCCAGACGCGCAGGCTCAGTAATTGTGGCGCACGGGCCCAGTTGCTCCGCGGCATGTGGCATCTTCCCGGACCAGGGCGCGAGCCCGCATCGCCTGCATTGGCAGGCAGACTCCCAACCACTGCGCCACCAGGGAAGCCCTAGAAGGGTGACAAACACAGGTTGGGGGCATCCTCAATTCCTTATTAATCTCCCTGTGTCTTTCCTACTTCATACATCATTGTATAGTGTTGAACTTTCCTGTAGAAATGGCACACAATTTTTGCTTTTATAAAAACCCGGAGGCTCTTTCTGACATAGGAATTTGATGTCATCCACTCATTTTCTCTGGGAAGATGAGAAAAAAAAGGAGGCAGTTGCATGCTCAGGGCATGTCTTGGAGGTTTTTGTTGACTCTGATAATGTTAAAAATATAGATGGGCAAAAGAAAATTGACTTACCTCTCACTGGACTCTGGGTTTATATCTGGGGCGATTAGCTAATCATGCTGTGCTCTATGTAATTCTAGTGTCCTCCTCAGAGCATGCTTCTTTCCTCTGCTCTCTGGCTCAGCGGGGTTAGATGCTTTGCTCATTACTCCTGCAATACTTTCTATTCCTTGTTAGCATTTAAGGATTGTAACGTGTGTATGTGTGTGTGTATTTATATTCTGGCTTCTTTCAGTGAACAGGTTGTTAATTTCCCCACATCATTCACATTTTCATTTAAAATGACTGTTTTCCTAGATTCCCATAGGTATATTCTATCAGTCATTAAACTCTTTTGTGGGTAATTTCTAAGTTTTCACCGTTAGAAATAATGCTGTGGTCTACAGGGTTGTGGGAGTGTATTGTCCTCCCCCCCCACCCCCCCGAATTATTCTTCTGATCGTAGTAGTCTGATGCACTCCAGGGCACCACGTTCTCATACTCTCCACCCAAGAACTCAGGAGGGGTCTCGGGAGTTGAGCGGGTGGTCTGATCACCAGATTCCCTTGCCCACAGGGATTGATGGCTCAGCAAAGGGCTTGTGAGCCAACCAAGGCCAGTTAGAGGCAGTGATTCCTTGGCTGAGACTTCTGAGAGACTCACGCTCTTTGCTCCCAGGATTTACAATGAGAAGCCAGGAAAGTGATACTGCTGACAACGTCTCGCCACCACGGGGAGCCTCAGAACTACACCCGTGAGGAAGGCAGAGAGGAACTAAAAGAAACAACTGAAAACAACAAAAATAAACAAACAAAACCTGAGTTTGGACAAGGTCATTTGACCTCTGACTTTAGCCTCTTAGGCACCTTGACTTTTCATTTATTGAACCAAAAAATCCTGCACCTACTCCTCTGCTGCCTAACACACACACACACACACACACACACCCGTTATTTTTTAAGTCTGTCTGCATTGAGAGCCCTGTTGCAACTTCTTTGTTCACATATCTTTTTTTTTTTTGACGTTTTCATTGATTTTTTTCCCCTTTATTTATTTTTTAATCGAAGTATTGTTGATTTACAATGTTGTGTTAGTTTCAGGTGTACAGCAAAGTGATTCAGTTATACATATATATGTCTATTCTTTTTCAGATTGTTCACATATCTTTGACTTCACAGTGAAAAAAAGCTGACATGTGCTGAGTGCTCACCTTGTGTCATGTGAAACACTTTCCATTCATGATCACGTTAACCCTTCCAGTAATCATTGTAAGTAGCTATTATTATAGTCCTCACTTTACACGTAAGAAAATTGAGGCTCAGAGAAAAGACAAGAACAAAACACGAGTGCAGAGTCACAAGCTAACAAATAGCAGAGCCAGGGTTCAATCCTAGGTCTGTTTCCAGAGCCAGAGCTGCGTCAAATCTGCCTTTCTGTTACTCCTAACTTCTTTTATTCATTCCCTAAGAACAAAATGAACTTTGAGTGGAATCAGAAAGACCTGAGCATGTAAAACCTCTTTGAAGAACAGTGTAAAGGGTTAAAGTTTTGATCCTAGAGCAGGATACAAGAAAATGAAAGGCTAGATTTTAGAAGGAGCAAAAGAAGAGGGTCTGAGCAAAGTCCCAGAGGTGGGACTAAGGCGTGTGTCTGTGTGTGTGTGTGTGTGCAATGGGTGAACTTTGGGATTCTTTCTAATCCCAGGGTCTAGGATTCTAAAAAGTCTAGTCTGTCCAGAGCTGAGAGCTCAAGTGGAAATGTGAGTGATGAGATTGGATTAGATTTTGACTCCTACTTTAAAAAGTCAAATTGTGATATTAGGGGCAATGAGAGCCCTCAATTCCTTCAGAAGCTGTGGTGGACTCTGGCTTTGGTGGCCCCCCATGAACCATGTATATTCATGTCCTTGTGGGCTTCCCTCCATGTTGATTTCACAATCAACGTTGACAATTCACAATCAACGTTGACGTTCACAATCAATAGTTGACTATTTAAGTAGCTTTGGACAAAATGACATTTGCAGACATCATGTAAGTGGAAGCTTCATGAGCATTTGTACATTTAGGTTTATTCTCCTGGAAGGCTCTTTCTTAGAACCCAGCTGCCAACTGTGAAGAAGCCCAAGCAACCACAGAGGAAGGTCCATGGCGAAGAGGTTAGCTGGCTGACAGACCCAGCTGTGCTCCTGCTAGCATCTACCGCCCCTTGACAGCCATGTGAAACAAGGTCATTCTGGATGTTCCAGCCATCCTAGTTCATCCCAACAGGGAACAGAAGAATCACCCAGCCAGCCCTTAGAATGGTGAAAAATAATTGGTTGCTGTTGTTTTGAGCTACTAACTTTGGGGTGGTTTGTGATATAAATACTTGATCATCAAAACAGTTGAAAGTGGTCCTCCTGCTTCCCATCCCCCTGCCCCCATTTCTTCCTGCCGGCAAACATGATGGGCTCTGTGGACCATGCAAAGATGAAGAGCAGGAACCCTCGGGATAGCAGTCCTGAAGAAGCATGACCATCTTTGCCCCTCTGGCTCTGCTGTGCATCTTTCTGAGCTTCGGACTTTCATTTCCCAGCTGGTTATCAATAGTTCCAAAGCAGAATTCATTTTCTTCCACTTTGAAACTCCCCTCTTCCTCCTTCCTTCATGTTGGTCATTGATACTGCCAGGTACCCAGTTGGCCAAGGTAGAAATCTCAGCTTCCTTTTGACCCTTCCTTCACTGTCGCTTCCCATGTTCATCTACGAGGGCATCGCTGCCAGCCTGCACTGCTGCAGATGCAGGCTGTATCGGAGAGGGGAGGGCCTGGATGCCATCAGATCCCATAGAACCACTGTCATAGAGGCCGTAGCCACTGGAAGTGTTGCAGCGGCAGCATTGATTTGTTCTAGAAAAGAGTGGGTAGACAGGCCTCTAGCCAAGGTGGAAAAATTTATCTTCTGGCCATTTTACCTCCAGAGCCAATGGGTATAGATTCCTGTCCCCTCTCCAGGCTCAGTTGCAGTCAAGTCAGGATAGATACAAAGGAGACTGCACCTCCTTATGATTTTATAATATGTATCCTGGCAACCTCCTTTGTACGAGACCTAGACCAATGGCACACATTTTCCAAAAAGCATTTACAAAAATCCAAAACATGTTTAATTAATATAAAGTTGAATCATTTGTGCTACATTTAGAGTGTGTTAGATTATGAGCAGGATGAAGTATCCTAGCACTTTTTTAGCCAGGCAATCTGGTTGCATTGCCTTCTTCTGGATACACCATAATGCCACAGGAAAGAGAAGCCAGGTATCATTCTTGGTTTTCCTTTTTCCATGTTCCAAAGACAACTTATCTTTCCCGTTCAGCCCTAGAAGAGGAGTCCAGAGACCCGGGCCCAGAGCTGCTGCTCGTCTATGTGGCATATCAGTGCAAGTTAGAAGGTGTCCCCTCTGGGTGGCAACAGCCCTGTGGGCAGATGGTGCCCCTTCTTCTGGGTGGATGCTACTCCCCTCCCAGAGCAGACAGCTTGGCTGAGAGAGTGCAGTGCGGAAAATGGTCACGCACGTCTTCTTGTATCTCTCCTGGGGCTCTGATGCAGCACTGCCATCAGCAAGTTGTGTGACTTTATGTCTGTGGGTCTGGGTTTCCTCGAGGCTGATAAAGCACTGGATCTGGGGACAGAAGACCTGTGGGGGGAGTCTTTCCACCTCCTCTTGGTCACGACGTGACCTTGATTAAGTCCTTGGTCTCAGGAGGCTCTAATTTTCTGGTTTAGGAAATGGAGGCGGGTAAATTAGAGAATCTCTAATAATCTCATTCTGGATTCAAAAATCTTGGATACTCATATGCTGCAGAAAACTAGACATGTATGCAGAATCTTCAAGTTTCCCTATAGGACTTGCTTTTTAATGGTCTGCTGCCATCTTCCTCCCCTTATTGTCACTCAGTCAATTAGTCGATTTTTCTGCCTTTTAGTTTTGCTCTATTTGTCAAATGAAGATAATAAGGGAGGCCTCTGAGGGGGTCAGGGAGGATAAACGAATTAATGGTCGTAAAGTCCTAGTGGCCGCGTGCCTGCTCAGTGGTCATGATTCTAAACAGATCTTTGTAGTTCCCTGGCTGCCCACTGCCTGTGTCAGACAGCCCACTTTAAAACATGATGTTCTGTTTTTGTCAAAGCAGACACACCAAAGCATTGGGAGGAAGGATCTCAGAAGTAAAGGCCAGGATGCTGGCTTGGGTGGGATGGAGGAGGGTAGGAGGTGAGAGCTGGAGGGAGAAGGAATCTTTGAAGGGAAGGAGTTGCTGTTACAGTTGAGATTTGCTGTCTGTCGCTGGTAGGATCAAGTAATGGCAGAAGGGAGGGCGCCAGGATTGGCTGAAGCACGTTCTGGCTCTTTATCCGCTGTTGGTGCTCCTGGCTATGGGTTCCAGATCCTTGCCCCTTACTTACCTTGGTTATGCTGTATGGGGAAGGCAAGAGGGCAGCCATAAGGAAGGCAGAATCTACTTCCTCCAGAGAATCTTTTTTTTTAAATTAAAATTAAAATTTAAATTTTGGCCACTCCACTCGGCTTGCGGGATCTCAGTTCCCCGACCAGGTTTTGAACTTGGGCCCCGGCAGTGAAAGTGCCAAGTCCTAACCACTAGACCAAGGGAACTACCGAGAGAATCTTGCTCTGGCACTGAATAGCCTAGCCAACTCATTGAAAACACCAATATAGTATATTGCTTGTTGATCTAAGTTATGTTCTAGACAGTTTGACAATTCAGAAACTAGAGAACATATCTCAGAACAGAATATGAGCATGAGCCATTGTCTATGTCAAGTTTTAAATTCTTCCTTGAAGCCTTTTCAGTTGAAATTAATTCCTTCTTCCTAACATTTGCCAGTTGCTTTTTGGACTGCCATATATTTGAGGTATTGATGCAACTACCATGATAAATTGTAAGCTCCTGGAGAGCAGAAAACATGTTGTTCATCTGTGAGTTCCTTATAGCGTCTGGCAAACCACTTTCAACATAAAAACTCTTCAATAGCTACTGATTCAGCTGAACTGTGTTACGTTATACGAAGAAAGAATGTGGAGAATTGAATAACAGGATTTTAGAATTTTGGGATTTCTGATTTTCTTGGATTTATCACTCAAGTAAATGCTATCATTTTTGGCCCTTGATTTAACTTCCTCTTTGAGGCTAGAATTCTCCTTTTGACGCACTAACACAAAATTAATTTACCTGGTAATCTAATCACACCACCTTGGAAAGTAGAGGGCAGTGACCTAAGGGGAAAAAGTGAGATGAAATTAATTTTGTTTGGGGCAAGGGATGAGTGGATGGAAGAGGCTGGGTAAACATGGCAAAAGTAGCGAAGGAAAATTTCAATCAGTTTATGAGATAGCCTTTGGGCAGATTTGATTTTAATTATGTAACCTCTCACTTAAGTGGGTCACCTCTGCAAGTGCCTTGATATGGAGCAACTGAAGTCCTTGGTTGCTTTGTCACCAAACCCATTAAATGAAGTAAACATTCATTCTGTCTTATAATTAGGTTGTACTTTTGATAATGATGTATACGGTCAGCAGGTCCTTCTGCCATAATTCTTACCACATAATTTGCTGAGGAATACTTACCTTTGTACTCAGTGTACCTAGAAAGTCGAGGTCTGAGGTTGTAATTCCATGCTCTTTGTAGACAAAAGGAAAGTTTACTGATCCTTAAGTCATATGTTTTCACCTTGAGTGGGAAAATATATAGAATCAAAGAAGGAAAGTGTTCTAGATTTGCCTTCGCTTGAAGAATTATCTGGTCCCTTCTCTTATTTCACAGATGAGGCTTCTGAGACCCTGAGAGCTTAAATGATATGCCCAAGACTGGAATCAGAACCCAGGTTTCTGGTTCTGTGTGCTAGATATTATTGCCACTTTTTTTGCCCTATGATGATACTGTTTAGCTTGACTTCGCAGAAGTGACCATTTTTGTTTAAACTTCTATTTTGCTTTATTTTGCGTATCATATACAATTCAACAGATTGCCTTCTGTGTGGGCTGCTTACCAGGATTTGCCCTCCCATGGCACTGGAGCCTTTATAGTAAGGATGTTAGGTTCCTCCTAGCCCATTTTTAGAGGGTTTAGTTTAACTTAGTATATTTAGAAGCTAGCAAAGGATTTATAAGAAATGACTGAATCCATAATATGTAATGCAAACCATTTATTGTTACTATTGTATCAGTAAGGAATGCTTTATGCTACAAGTACGCTGACTTACAGGCTTAAGCAATAAAGATGCTTAATTATGTTTAATAAGTGGGTGAGCTGAGGTTCAACAATGTTTTCAAAATCCAGGAGTGTTTCTAACTTTCTGCTCCACCATCCTCTGCACTGGCCTGCTGACTCATTGTCTCAAGATAGCAGCATTGTCTCTAGGCATCACATCTGTATTCCAGGCAGCAAGCAGGGGAACGGGCCAGTACTGGTGATCTTATTTCCTTTTATTGTTTTTTAGAAACTTGTCCACCCTTGACCTGTAAACTTCCTACTTCTCATTGGTCAGAACTGTGTCAAATGTTAACTCTTGTCTGAAAAGGGACTGGGGAAGAGTTATGTAGTTTTTGTTTGTTTGTTTTACCTCCATAGTGGACGTGGGCAAGAGAAATATATTAGACATCTGTTGAGTTAGCCAAGCTTCAGTTTAATGTAGCCCAGGAATATATACAACACTGTAATATTCTATACCAACTTCTAATTCTGTTTCATTGTCTGGTCCACCTTCCCTGATGGAGAAGTCAGAAGGTGCACTTCTTTGTCTTGTTAGATTCAAGAGAATTTACTAGATGTGCCAAATGTGCCCAAACCAAGGGACATGCAAAATTAAAGTGTCAGCAGGCTGGCTGGGATCAAGATGTGAGTACAAATGGGTCATCCAAAGGAGAGAAAGTAGGTCAAAATGGTTAAAGTCAAGGGCTCTGGAGGCAGATTGTTCTAGATATAAGTTCTGGCTCTGCCACTTCCTAACTATGTGTCTTCACTATGTTACATGACCTTTCGAAGCCTCAGTTTCCTCATGAGGTTAATGAGGATAATAATAATACCTTATTCATTGGGCTGTTGTAAGGAGGTGTATTTATAAGGCCCTGAGCGCAGTCTTTGGCTCATAGTAAGTGTTCAATATCATCACCATCATCATCATCATCAGTCATCATCATCATCATCATCATCATCAAAACAGGAGTTGTTTGGGTCTCCCCTGGTGGCGCAGTGGTTGAGAGTCCGCCTGCCGATGCGGGGCACGCGGGTTCATGCCCCGGTCCGGGAAGATCCCACATGCCGCGGAGCGGCTGGGCCCGTGAGCCATGGCCGCTGAGCCTGCGCGTCCGGAGCCTGTGCTCCGCAACGGGAGAGGCCGCAACAGTGAGAGGCCCGCGTACTGCAAAACAAACAAACAAACAAACAAACAAAACAGGACTTGTTTGAAGTGTAGATATTAGGAAGTGGTATCTAGAATGAAGAACTCTCAGAGCCTGAGGTATGAGAGGAGGTTAAGTGCAAAAGCAGGAGAATGAAATCAGACAATACGTGCTCCCTGCAGCGAGGTGGGCTGCCTCCTTTAAAAGGATTCCCTGATGCAAGATAGAATGAGTGACTCATCCATGGGGGGATATCTTTTATCTTGTGGCTTAAACATATCTCCTGGAAGGTGGTGTACTGTATAGGATTCCAGAGTATAGAAATGGTATGGTGGAGGGGAGAAATGCTGGCGAGAGAGCTCCAAGGAGAGTGGGGTGGGAATCTTCTGGTCATGGGTCTTCTGCCGATAAGACCTATGAGAGCCATCATGATAGAAGCCATAGACAGTTAGCTTCTCCCTTTGATTTTCTTGCCCTCTTTTGATTGACTGTGTGTGTGTGTATGTGTGTGTGTGTGTGTGTGTGTGTTTTATAAGTCACTAGGAATGCCCATCAGCAGTGCCCACTTATACAAAAGTAGCTCTAGGTAAGGTGGACATTTGGGCTCATTGGAAGATAGCTCGGCTCACAGACCTATGTGATGTGTTTAAGTCCATCACTGGCTAGGATCTAAAGTGGGGTGGAGCTGCAAGACAAAGTTTAGGTGTTTTCCACTCTCTTCTTGCCTGGACAACATCTGACTACCAAACAGACTGACTACCATCTTTATCAACAGTTGTGAGTTGTCAGTTACATGGCTTCCTCCCCTTTCAGAAAAGACCTGATATAGATGATAGAGTTAAACACATATGCTAGACACGGTTATCTATATTAACTAACTTAATCCGCAAAACAACCCTGTGAGGTAGGTATAATGATTACCCAGATTTTTACAGGTGAGAAAACTGAGGTCAAGTACCTTGCAAAGACCATAAAGGTGTCTGTTGTACTGAAAAAGATATAGCTACGTCTAAGCCTGTGTCTAGACTTAGGCTAAGACCCATGACTTCAGAAAGGCTAAGAAAATTGGTCTGTGATTCTTCATTTTATTTTTCTTTTGGCTGTGCTGTGTGGTTTGAGGGATATTTCCCCAACCAGGGATTGAACCTGTGCCCCCTGCAGTGGAAGTGCAGAGTCCTAACCACTGGACCACCAGGGAATTCCCTGTGATTATTCTTATAGATAGTTTTATTCTAACTTTTGCATGAAGAGTGGAGTTTAGTGAAACATTGATCCAAACCCTTTGTGCTAAGATGGAGGTAGTGAAAAAAGAAAAGCCCATGTCTTGGCTTTTCCTAACATATGTTAGCCAATGACATGTGCAGGGCTCTTTGCCCATATCACGAGATGACTGACAGATGGGAAGATTTGCCCTACAGTTTCTAGTGTGGCAGTTTTTAGGAATCCAGCGTTATGGATAGGTTTGAAGTAAGGAGAGGTTGCCAAGGAAAGGGTAATGAAGATTGAGCTGGATCTTGTGAAAGATGAATAGAAGGTGGTTGGGCAGGAAATTCCCAGCATGGGCAAAGATAGGAAAGGAGAAAAAAAAATGCAGGGCTTAAAAAAGAGCAATTCATTTTGACTGGAATATAGGGCATATGAAAGGGGATATTTGAAGTAAGAAGGATGGGAGATAGACCATGGAAGACTTTATTTTATTTTATTTTTTTAAAATTATTTATTTATTTATTTATATTTTTGACTGCGTTGGGTCGTCATTGCTATGCGCAGGCTTTCTCTAGTTGCGGCGAGCGGGGGCTACTCTTCGTTGCGGTGCTCAGGCTTCTCATTGCGGTGGCTTCACTTGTTGCGGAGCATGGGCTCTAGGCACGCGGGCTTCAGTAGTTGTGGCATGTGGGCTCAGTAGTTGCGGCTTGCGGGCTCTTGAGTGCGGGCTCAGTAGTTGTGGTGCACGGGCTTAGTTGCTCCGCGGCATGTGGGATCTTCCCGGGCCAGGGCTTGAACCTGTGTCCCTTGCATTGGCAGGCAGATTCTTAACCACTGAGCCACCAGGGAAGCCCCAAGCGTGAAAGACTTTAAATGCCAGGCCAAGGAGTATGAATTCTACTTAATAGGTAATGGGGGACCTATTAAATAAAATCTAAGTAAAAATTGGGGCTCTGGAGGAAGGACAACTTTTATTTCACTTATACCTACATGTAAACCCAGCCTGGGCTAGTATAGTCACTGTCTGATTGTGACTGCAGATTGAAGGCTGTGGCAGGGTATTTCTTGTTTTGTTTGTTTTTTTTTAACTATTAACAAAAAATTGAAGTATAGTTAAGTTACGGTGTTGTGTTAGTTTCAGGTGTACAGCAAAGCAGTTTAGTTATATATATATATATATATATATATATATATATATATATACACACACACACATTCTTTTTCAGATTCTTTTCCATTATATGTTATTATAAGATATTGAATATAGTTCCCTGTGCTATATAGTAGGTCCTTGTTGTTTATCTATTTTCCATATAGTAGTGTGTATCTGTTAATCCCAAACTCCTAATTTCCCCCCTGATCCCCTTTGATAACTGTAACTTTATTTTCTATGTCTGTGAGTCTATTTCTGTTTCGTAAATAAGTTCATTCATATCGTTTTTTTAGATTCCACATATAAGTGATATCATATGATATTTGTCTTTCTGTGTCTGACTTAATTCACTAAGTATGATAATCCCTAGGTCCATCCGTTTTGCTGCAAATAGCATTATTTCATTCTTTTTTATGGCTGAGTAGTATTCCTTCTTTATCTATTCCTCTGTTGATGGACACTGAGGTTGCTTCCGTGTCTTGGCTATTGTAAATAGAGAAGCTTGTGGCAAGGTATTTCAATGCCCGTTCTTGTCTCTCTGACCATCACAGGTGTCTGAAAGTAAGACTGATGCAAAGAACTGTTACCAAAAAAATGGTAAATGAGTGGAACTAGGATTTATGTTTTCTGACTCTTAGATCAGTTTGTTCATTTAACAAATATTTGTGAGCATCATTTTAGGTATGGTGTACTACCATGAGATACTACCATGAGTGAACAGGGTTTTAGGGAAAACTATCACCCCTAAACTTGATCTACTGCCTGTCATATTGGCTCCATCTTTACATTCTTGGATTTGAGCACTTTGTACTGCTCTTGTGGAACACCCAGTTCTGAGCTGCCATTATCTCTTGCGCAACTCCTTTCATAGCCTCTTAACTGGGCTCATGGCTTTTATTCTTGAGCTTCGAAACACACACAGAAACGAGAGTAATATCACGAAATCATAATACTCTTCAATGGCTCTCATGATTAAAATCAAAACATCTCTCCACATCTCACAAGGCTTTGTATGAACACCCCTCCCTCCACCAAGACCTCTGATCTTACCTCCTTCCTTTCTCTCCCTTGTTCACTATGCTCCATCCTCACTGGCTTCTTGCTGTTCTTTGAACTGTCATGGTGTATTCCTGCCTCAAAACCTTTACTCTTGCTGTTCCCTGTTTTCGAAATGTTTTTCTTCTAGATTCCAGCATGGCTGCACACCCCCTCCCCTGAATGCCATTCAGATTTTTTTTTTTTTTTTTTTTTTTTTGCGGTACGCGGGCCTCTCGCCGTTGTGGCCTCTTCCGTTGCGGAGCACAGGCTCCGGACGCGCAGGCTCAGCGGCCATGGCTCACGCGCCCAGCTGCTCCGTGTCATGTGGGATCTTCCTGGACCGGGGCACGAACCCGTGTCCCCTGCATCGGCAGGCGGATTCTCAGCCACTGCGCCACCAGGGAAGCCCCAGATTTCTATTTAAATGTCAGTTCTTCAGAGAACCATTCACTGACTAGCTTTTTAGCTATTTTTATGGCACTTAGCATGACATGAAATTATACTTTTGTTTGTCTGTTTATTGCATGTGTGACTTATTAGAACATAATCTCTGTGTAGAGAGGACTTTGCTTACTGGTTCATCGGGGTATCCTCAGCACCTAGAACAGGACTTGACCCATGAGCACACAAATACCGTTGAGTGAATGATTATTGGGACTTCTTTCGCAGCTTAGAAGAAAGGTAGTTTCATGCCTCAAAAAACTTAACATCTACTTGTATATGTTTTCCTTACTTAACACAGCTTCAAATTTGCCCTTCTTGACTTTTGCAACTCCTGAATAAACGGCATCCATTTGAGGCCTATTACTGGCAGTCTGCAAATAGTAGAGTGCATTTCTGATTTTAATTCTTTTGGCCGCTGTGAATAGTTTTTCTCTGGTTGTTAGTAATTAAAACAAACAAACAGAGAGACTCATGTTATTCTATCTCATTGCCAAATTGGATATTGCTCAACTCAAAATTAAATGTACACACACCCATAAAACTAGCCAAACTGGCTATTACAATTACATAAATTTCCACGTGTTCATTAGTAGTGTTGCCTTTCATGGTTTATCCCGTTTGGCATATACATCAAAGTAACAGTCATAAAGACTTCTATAAAATTTGGAGCATGTAGATAATTTTTAAAAATTTTTTTTCCTTTCCAGCTAAATTTCAACAAAAGCATAACCTTGTTGTTGCACTATAAACCTTCAGGCACAGAATAGAGAAATTTGGTGTTTTGCCAAAACTTGGTACTTTCAGCCCAGCAGTCAGAGTCACCTAAAAACGACAGATAAGATTCAGCTTTGTACTCTGCATCTTGGGAATTAGTGTCAGAATACCAGCCCTGATCTCTTTAGTGAATGATTCATTCGCTAACATGATTAACAATTCTGGGAGCTGGCAATGTTGGCCACTAGTATCAGATTTTTAGAAGCTGCCTGTTTTAATGGCATTGCAAATGTGTTTGTTTGTACTTGGGGGGGAGGGAGGTCTTGAATCTGCTGTTGTGATTTTTACTGTTTTTATCTGAACCAGGAGAATGAGCTTCTTAGGATTTCTATAGCTTTGCATTTTCTATGGGTAATACCCATGCATGAGGAAACCGAAACAATAACAGGTAGTTCCCCTAACAGATAGGGGAATAAAGAATAAAAAAGAGTGATGAAGCTTCATCAAGGAAACCTTGTAGATCAAGTTCATAGAAGGTTGACGAGCATGTTGAGTAAAAAATATTTAGCTTCAGTTGTTTGAGTCCACCTTTTTGAATACAAAGAATTCAGAAAAACTGGGGCAGGTGGTCAGATTGAGGTTATGGTTATATGATGATTAGTTCACATGTCTGTCTCTCTCGGGGTGGTCTGTGAGCTCATTGAAGTTAACACCTTATTCATTGGGGACTTCCCTGGTGGCGCAGTGGTTAAGAATCCGCCTGCCAATGCAGGGGACACGGGTTCGAGCCCTGGTCCGGGAAGATCCCACATGCTGCGGAGCTACTAAGCCCATGCGCCACAACTGCTGAGCCTGCGCTCTAGAGCCGGCAAGCCACAGCTACTGAAGCCCGCGGGCCCTAGAGCCCGTGCTCGGCAACAAGAGAAACCACCGCAGTGAGAAACCTGCGTACCACAACGAAGAATAGCCCCCGCTCGCCACAGCTAAAGAAAGCCCGCGTGCAGCAATGAAGACCCAACAACGAAGACCTAACGCAGGCGAAATTAAACAACCGCCCCCCCGCCCCCCACAAAACTTATTCATTATTTCCCATTGCTTGGCATGGCACTTCGTGTAGCTTAATAACAAGGATGATTTGATGATGCTGGTCATGGCTAACATTACTCAGCTTACCATATGCCAGGTACTATGCTAATTGCTTTGTATACATTACCACATTTAATTGTTTTTTCTTTTTAATTATTTTTTACAATTAAAAAAAAATTTTCATTGAAATACAGTTGATTTACAATGTTGTGTTATTATCAGGTGTACAGCAAAGTGATTTAGTTATATCTATATCTATTCTTTTTTTACATTCTCTTCCATTATATGTTATTAAAAGATATTGAGTATAGTTCCCTGTGCTATACAGTAGGTCCTTGTTGGTTACCTATTTTATATACAGTAGTGTGTATATTTTAATCCCAAATTCCTAATTTATCCCTCCCCCCACCCTTTGGTAACCAGAAGTTTGTCTTCTATGTCTGTGGGTCTATTTTGTAGATAAGTTCATTTGTATCCTTTTTTTAGATTTCACATATAAGTGATATCACATGATGTTTGTCTTTCTCTGTCTGGTTTACTTCACTTGGTATGATCATCTCTAGGTCCATACCATATTTATTTATTTATTTATTTTTGGCTGTACCACGTGGCTTGTGGGATCTTAGTTTCCCAACCAGGGACTGAACTCGGGTCCTTGGCAGTGAGAGTGCAGAGTATTAACCACTGGGCTTCCCGGAACTTCTCCCATATGTAATTCTTACAACAATATATTCTGTCCATGTCTGGGGAAGAAACTGAGGCTTAGAGATGTTCATCAACTTGTCCACGGTCACATGGCTAATGAAATGTTGGACCTGGGATTTCAAACCACTTCTAATCTTCATTGTAAGTCCATATTGTTAATTAGGACACCCTATGCTTGTTGCCTCTAGACAATGGTCATGTCCTAGAACTAACCTCACCAACCAGTAAGAGAAGAGCAACCTTCAGTGTGGGTAGCAAGAGATGAAAGGATTACCTGTGTCACTGATTACCTTCAAATGTGAGAAGGACGGTAGACTTAAGAAAAAGGGGAGGGAAGAAAGTGCCGAAAAAGGGAAACCTAAGCAAAGAGAAAAGTGGGAATGTTTTAAGGAAAAGGTAGATTTTCATCCCTGGAAGCTTCCGTAGTGATGCGTTTAAACCCTCATCTTGTTCAGATTGCTGCGGGTATGCATGGGGCAGGAGAAAAGAAAGCCAGTGGAAAGGTCTGAGCATTCCTCTGTACACTGAGCTGCCTTTCCTCCTTCCCTGGAGTCATATATGCTTTGGAAGCAAGTGGGTGGAAAGTTTTGCCCACTTTGGCTCCTTTAGCTTTTGCTCATGGGTGTAGGTTTGTGTGCCCAGCTCTTCCATGGGGAGTTCAGGTTGCTTTACTTGCTCTTGGGTCTAACATGGTGAGACATGTACCTGTGTTTGCAGGCCTGTTCCAGGAAAACTTGTCATACTGGCCATGGAAATTGTTAAAGCAAAGTGGGAGGCCAGGTTGTCTTATTTTCATGCCTATACTTGGGTTGCTTTCCTCCTGTCCAACCAGAGCATAGCCCCGATGAGAGAGGGGGACCAAGAGGAAACCATTTGCATGTAGTGCTCACCTGGCAATTCTGAGGACATTAGCTAAGTGACATGTTCACAGACAACAGGCATTCGAAAGGAATGTCCCCATCAAAAAACTAAAAAAAGAAATCATGGCGTTTTCCAGCACTTGTTATCTCTTACATTGCTTCAGTGCTCTGGATCCTACAATCCTGATGGCTCTCAAGCTTTTCAAACTGATTCTTTTCAGATTCTGATTCTTTCCTCGTTTAGTCCTTGAGTCTCTGTCAGGACTATCCCCTGGCCTCTATTTGCCCAGTGGTTTTCAGAGAACTTATTTAAGCCTCAGTATGAGCTTACTGCAGACCTGCCATAGGAAAAAGTAACTCTCTTTCCTAAAGGCAGCATCATCAGCCACTGATGGAAGGTGTTCTTCCCCCAAGGTGATTACGTAAGAATCAATGATGGGTAAACATCCATGTGAAGAGATTTATTTTGGATAAATATTATAAACTTGTTTGCTTAATAGGAATTTATCTGACTTTTACTGTTTTTTCTTTCTTTTCTTTGTTTGCAAATTTTCAAGAACAGGCACGAACATTATTAATCATTAGAGAAATGCAAATCAAAACTACAATGAGGTATCATCTTACACTGGTCAGAATGGCCATCATCAAAAAATCTAGAAACAATAAATGCTGGAGAGGGTGTGGAGAAAAGGGAACACTCTTGCACTGCTGGTGGGAATGCAAATTGATACAGCCACTATGGAGAACAGTATGGGGGTTCCTTAAAAAAGTAAAACCAGAATTACCATACGACCCAGCAATCCCACTACTGGGCATATATCCCGAGAAAACCATAATTCAAAAAGAGTCATGTACCAAAATGTTCATTGCAGCTCTATTTACAATAGCCAG
>RJWK010025935.1:16719-27459 GCA_004363435.1 Platanista minor
TAGGGGCAAGACGGGAATTAAGACACAGACCTACTACAGAATGGACTTGAGGTTATGGGGAGGGGGAAGGGGAAGCTGGGACAAAGTGAGAGAGTGGCATGGACATGTATACACTACCAGACGTAAAATAGCTAGCTAGTGGGAAGCAGCTGCAGAGCACAGGGAGATCAGCTCGGTGCTTTGTGACCACCTGGATGGGTGGGATAGGGAGGGTGGGAGGGAGGGAGACGCAAGAGGGAGGAGATATGGGAGCATTTGTATATGTATAACTGATTCACTTTGTTATAAAGCAGAAACTAACACACCATTGTAAGGCAATTATACTCCAATAAAGATATTAAAAAAAAAAAAAAAAAGGACAGGTACGGTGTGATAGTCTCCCTACTTCCCAGTCCAGGGTGGAGAGGAACTTTGTGAGAGGTGACATTCGTGTGATACTTGGATAACTTCCACTTCAGGGGAAACAGAGGAGTGTACAGATGCGTGCAAATGCAAAACCGAACAAGATACCAGCAGAACTGACTCAACTGTCCCCTCCTCCCCGGAAAGGTTCTAGTGAGCAGAAACCACACTTTGGAGGAGTTCAGGTACTTTCTGCATCTTGATTTACTCTTTCCTAGCACGTAGCATTGGATCTGTGAGAGCTTTTTGCTTTTGAGAGCTCCTACCCAGAGGATAGACAGCCTTATCTGCCCTCCAGCCCCTCCTCCCAGCTCTCAGGTCTCTCTGAAGCCATCTTTGACTTCCTGAAATGTACAGAGGCCCCAAATAGTCCATATCTGATGCAGAGCTAATTTATATACAGCATTGTCAAAGACGATGAAACAGTCGTTTCCAGTCTCCCAAGGTGATTTTAAAATTTTATGGCAGAACCCAATTTCTCTCATCTTTTCATGTTTATTGATTGGCAGTCTACTGTTCTACACTGGATTTGTGCCTTGTATGCTTCTATGAAAAGGCTCATCAGGTTGAACCATATGCAGACAGAGCAAATGGGACTTTTGGAGAAAAGGCAATTTTTGACGGAAGCTCTTATTTTTTGTTTGATAACTGGAGAAAATACTTTTTAAAGACTATTTTCCCTGTTGGAACAATTGGAAGAACAGTTACATTCACTTTATAGTTTCTGCATGAGGTACTTATTTTATCTAAAAAAGGAAGAATGAAAAGCCCACTCTCCAGGAATCCATCTTTTGTTACATTTCACAAGAACAAAATGCACAGAAAAATATGGCTAAACGCACTGCATTCACATTTGCTCCACCTTTGGACTGTTACCAGTCATAAAACTCCATCTCGTATAGACAATCTGTTAAAATAAGTTACTAAGAAACCCAAACAGGTGTAAAGGTCATTCTTAGTATGAGTGGGCTTTCTTTTTGCCATGGTTATAGCCAAACCAAAACTCACCTTGAGATGGTGTTTTATAGTTGATATTTTAAACTGTAAACCACATTAGAGGATTGTAGAACCGCACCCAGCAGAGTCAACTTTCCTGTTTCGAACTCTTGTGCGATTCAGCGCATAATTCATGTTCCTTTGTCATGTTCTCAGTTTGTTCAGACCGCAGAGTTTATGAGCAGGTTGCTCCACTGCATTTTAAACATGTGGTCTCTCCCAAGGTGTATTTTAAGAAATATATGGGCAATGAAAAGGAAGTCAAATGTACTCTTCGTAGGAGAGACAGAGGATGTTTAACAAACTAGAAGGAATTCTATTTCTGGAGATCCCATACATTATCTCACTAAATCCTTGATAAGCTTCTGAGAAATATTAAGGATGCAGGTTAAGAAAGGTGAATGACTTGCTCAAGTTCAATTATCTGACGTACACTTATCTGGAACTGTACACTTGGCTGGATGCCTAGTTCCAGCCTAGTGTGGTTTAGCTCCAACTCAGTCTGTGTCCCAAGGCCACCTCGTTGGTGGTCTCCGACACCTCCTCTCCCATGAGCTTTAAACTTGCAAGGGCAGAAGAATAGAAGTGTCTTTGTGGATTTGGCCTGGCTTTTCAATGATAAGATAATGAATGGCTGGTCATCATGCTGAAAACTTAGGTGTTCTTGGTTGGCTCAGCCAAACTGAAGAGCTTCTATGTGCATCTGGATAAAGGAAATAATGTGTGACAGACTTAGCTTGCTTTTCTCTAAGCGTGAGCACTGCTGAGCCGTTGCTTTTAGTAAAGTCAGAGCAGATTTTTTCCCCTCTCCGTGCAGAAAAATCTATTTTCTACAACCCACTCCTACCTTAAATAAATCTGTTAAAATGTACATTTTATTTTATTTTTTAATTAATTTATTTTATTTTTATTTATTTTTGGCTGTGTTGGGTTTTCATTGCTGTGTGCGGGCTTTCTCTAGTTGCGACGAGTGGGGACTACTCTTCGTTGCGGTGCACAGGCTTCATTGTGGTGGCTTCTTTTGTTGCGGAGCACGGGCTCCAGGCTTGTGGGCTTAGTAGTTGTGGCACACGGGCTCAGTAGTTGTAGCTCACAGGCTCTGGAGCGCAGGCTCAGTAGTTGTGGCTCACGGGCTTAGTTGCTCCACGGCGTGTGGGATCTTCCTGGACCAGGGCTCGAACCTGTGTCCCCTGCATTGGCAGGTGGATTCTTTTTTTTTTTTTTTTTTTTTGCGGTACGTGGGCCTCTCACTGTTGTGGCCTCTCACTTTGCAGAGCACAGGCTCCGGATGTGCAGGCTCACCGGCCATGGCTCACGGGCCCAGCCACTCTGCGGCATGTGGGATCTTCCCGGACCGGGACACGAATCTGCGTCCCCTGCATCGACAGGCGGACCCCCAACCACTGCGCCACCAGGGAAGCCCTAAAATGTACATTTTAAATAAAACTTTTCAAACTCCTTTACCTACCAGGTTAGAAGCAGGAATGTGTCTTTTCTCCTTCAGTCTAGCTTAAGGAAAAAGGACTCTTTTGGAACCTGATATGTGAAGTTGCCTTGGCTGACTTTGGAGCTTTCTAGACCAATGTTCTTTTTTCTTCAAAGATAACACATTTACGGCAATAATTATTCTGAAATGTAGTATCACTTTCCTCCATTCATCTGTGTTATAAAATTGTATAACTTTCAGTCAAATGAGATTTAAAAAACCCTCATATTCTTTCTAATTGGAAATTGGATCTCAAGGAACTTATGATTTAGTTGGGGAGTCACTTTGGTTACCATGACATGGATGGAGTACCATGGGATGGATGGAATGTGTTTCGGTGGGGATAGGCTGGAGGGGTCATTCATCACTGCTGCTTGGAGTAGCTGGAAGAAATGAATGAATTAGCATTTGAAATAGGGCTTGAGGGAGCAGTTGAATTTGGTTAGGTGAAGAACAGGAAGAAGAATTTGCCATGCAGGAGGTGGAACATGAGAGAAAACTCAAAGACAGGGATGAATACTGACTATGGGGGGGGGGCGGATGACAGAGAATATTGGGAAAAATGAAAGATATGTGTTTGCCACACAATTATTGGACCAGATTCTTTGCTTTCTTTTGTAGGAGTGTTCTAGATCTGGTTAGAGAAGAAAATGAACCCTGGCAAGATCTCCAGCTGGCTAAAGCAAGATATGGGAGAAAAATATATCCATTCTTTTGTCTCACTTTCCAAATCTTAATGACAGGCACAAACCTTTCTTAGTGCTGTTGTTGCTAAGCCAACAAATGGATGAATAAAGGAAGATATAAGACCAAAATGGCCCAACTGAAGACCGTCTGTAGTAGGTTTCTCAATCTCAGCACTATTGACATTTTGAGCTGAATAATTATTTTCGTTTTGGGAAATGGGCACTGTCCTATGCAACATAAAATGAATGTCTGGCAGCATCCCTGATGCTACCCACTAGATGCCAATAGCACCCCTGACCCAGTGCCCCAGGTGGGAAAACTAAAAATGTCCTCCGACATTGCTGAATGTCCTTTGGGGGGCAAAATAATCTCCAGTGGAGACTTATGCTTTACGGTAGATAGAATGACCTAGTAACAGGCATGGTTTCTTTATGCCTGCAAACTTGCAGAGCCGGGGTGAAGATTTATGACCTGAGAAAAGGCAACCACAGCAGGTCTGGAGCTTGAGAAAGAGTAGTGTCTCTGCCCTGAAAGGACCTCAGGGTCAAGAATATGTCCTGTTCATCTTTGAATGCTCTTCCTAGAGCCTAGCACAGTTCCTGCAACCTAGAAAATGGTTAATAAATGTTGAATAAATGGGCTGTTTGCTTAGAATCTCAGTGAAGGAATCATAGGACAAACAGATGTTTACTTGAAATTATATCCACTTTTTGCCTTGTTGTGTTCTATTTGAGGGTCTCTTGAATATTGCAGAAGTGACCAAGGTTACCAGTATGATCATGGGCAGCAAACATATGGGAAAATGGATAGAGTGACAAACATCACAAGGCCGGATTATCAGGTCTATGGCCAGAAAGTGTAGGGTTTGTAGAGACTATGTAGAAGAGGCAGGACAAGAGTGTCCCTTATATTGAAAGATGATTTACAGTTCTCACTGTAGCAAGTTATTAGTTTGATATCTCTTGCATTCGAACTTTGCATCTTGTCTTAACTAAGGATATATGTATCTTCCTCCCAAGGGAGCAGGATGGGGTGTCTTGAGTCCTGAGTTGTGGAACCTCAGCTTCTTCAGTGAAAGACTTGGCTAGTGGGGAGCAAAGGGAGATGTGGTGAGAGTCCAGGGATGGGAGATGAGTTCCACGTGGCAAAGATGTGTGTGTCCATCCTCCTTCTGACCAAGTGGTGACAAAGAAAAGGAAGAAAACAGGCAGCTCACTTTTCCTCCTCTCAGGACTCTTTTTACCCCTGCTTCACTCACATCTTTCATTTCTGAGTAACACGTTATTTTGTGTTCAACATATTCCCCGTTACTAATGACTCATCTCAACAATTTCAGGGTTAGGATTCGAGGGAACGTCTGTTTGGAAGTTCAGATTGCCTGGCCTCTATTTGGAAGATCTTTACGTGAAATTTTCCGATTAAGCGTCCTCTAATGCAGGCAGCTTTCTATCTGTTCCTGGATACTCCATCAAGAGGGGCATCTTTTTTTTTTTTTTTTGCGGTACGCGGGCCTCTCACTGCTGTGGCCTCTCCCGCTGCGGAGCACAGGCTCCGGACGCGCAGGTTCAGCGGCCACGGCTCACGGGCCCAGCCACCGCTCCGCGGCACGTTGGATCCTCCCAGACCGGGGCACGAACCCGCGTCCCCTGCATCGACAGGCGGATTCTCAACCACTGCGCCACCAGGGAAGCCCGATAGGGGCATCTTTAGAATTCCAGACTCATGGACTCGAGTGTCTAGTTGCTATCTCCACTTGGATAGCTTGCAGACGTCTCCAACATTACATGTCTCAAAATGAATGATTTCCCGTCTCCCCTCCCAGCCTGCTCCTGCATCCTTACCCATCTCATTCAAAGGCAATTCCATCTTTCCAGCAGCTTAGGTCAAAACCCTGGGAGTCAGCCTCCACTCCCCACTGTGTCTCAAACCGTCATCACACACCAACAAATCTTGTTGGCTTTACTTTCAAAGTATATCTAAGATCTGAACATTTCTCACCACCTGCATTGCTGCCATTATGGTCTGAGCTACCAAAAACTCAAGATTGTGGCCAGGATGACATTTTAAAATTGTAATTTTTTAAAATTAATTTTTATTGGAGTATAGTTGCTTTACAATAAAAAATTTAAAAAAAATTAGATGTTAGATCTTGTCACGCCTTTGCTCAAAACCTTTCGATGTCTCCCTAACAGCGTAAAAACCAAATTCTTTATGTGGTTCTACAATTCCCTCCTAACCTTTATCCTTCACAACTCATCTCCTGCTACCCTCTGCTCACTCACTCACCAGCTCTCCTTCCACTTGATTTATTAAACATAGAAAACATGCCCTAAGTGTTCCTTCAGGCTGGAGCCCTCTCCTCCCAGATATCAACATGGCTACATTTGGCATCTTCAAATCTTTGCATAAATATCACCTTGCCATGAGACTTACCCTGACTCTGCTATTTAAAACTATGACCTATTTTGTACTCCCCCCAACATCTGACCTCTTACCCTTCAGTCCATTTTTTTCCCCTAGTATTTCTTTAAAAAATTTTTTTTCAAGTATAGTTGATTTACAATGTTGTGCCTTCAGTCTTTTTTTTTTTCAAATAGCATTTATCAACTCCTAATATACTCTATAGTTTATTTATTCACTACATTTATTGTTTTGTCTCCCATGGGAGAACAGAAGCCTCACAAGGGCAAGGATCTTTGTTTAACCAAACGACCTAAAACAATGTCTTGCACATAGTGAGTGCTCATAAATACTGGGGGTTGAATAAATATCTCTTTCAGCATATATTAGCTGTTTTACTGCCCAGACTATGGACTCTTTTATTTTTGGGGGGATTTTATTTTATTATTATTATTTTTTAATTGAGGTATAGTTGATTTACAATATTATATGTTTCAGGTGTACAACATAGTGATTCACAATTTTTAAAGGTTATACCCCATTTATAGTTACTATAAAATATTGGCTATATTCTCTTGCTGTACAATATGTCTTTGTAGCTTATTTATTTTATACAGACTAGTTTGTACCTCTTAATCCCCTCCTCCTACCCTGTCTCTCCACCCTCCCCTCTCCCCAGTGGTCACCAGTAGTTTGTTCTCTATACCTGTGAGTCTGCTTCTTTTTTGTTATATTCACTAGTTTGTTTTATTCTTTAGATTCCACATATAAGTGATATCATACAGTATTTGTCTTTCTCTGTCTGACTTATACCCTAAGCATAATACCCTCCAAGTCTATCCATGTTGCTGCAAATGGCAACATTTCATTGTTTTATATGGCTGAGTAATATTCCATTATGCGTGTGCATGTGTGTATGTGTGTGTGTGTGTGTGTGTGTGTATATATATATATATATGTGTATATATATATATATACACTTACCACACCTTTTTTATCCATTCATCTGTTGATGGACAATTAGGTTGCTCCCAGATCTTGGCTATTGTAAATAATGTTGGTATGAACATTGGGATGCATTTATCTTTTTGAATGAGTGTTTTCTTCTTCTTCCAATATCAGACTGTGAACTCTTTTGGGGAGAATGATCCATAGAGCACACTAATAGCAGTGGTTAATAGTATTCATTTCCTTAAAGTGTATTCCTCCAATTGTGTAAGCTTCAGGGCCCATAAAACCTGGCCTGCTCCTGACCAACTTCCTAGTGTTAGTATGAGAATTAAAAAGATAATACAGCCGCATAGCACAGGGAGATCAGCTCAGTGCTTTGTGATCACCTGGATGGGTGGGATGGGGAGGGTGGGAAGGAGGGAGACGCAGGAGGGAGGAGATGTGGGAACATATGTGTATGTATAATTGATTCACTTTGTTATAAAGCAGAGACTGACACCATTGTAAAGCAATTATACTCCAATAAAGATGTTAAAAAAGAAAAAAAAGATAATACAGGGGGAATTCCCTGGCAGCCCAGTGGTTAGGACTGAGCTTTCACTGTCGAGGGCCTGGGTTCCATCCCTGGTCAGGGAACTAAGATCCCACAAGGCACACAGCATGGCCAAACAAAACAAAACAAAACAAAAAACTCCAAAATTAAAAAACCAAACCAACAACAACAACAAGAGAATGCATGAATGGAACTTAAAAAAGAGCCTGGCACATTGAGCTTAAAGACTGTATTATGTTTTGAACTGCCTCCTGCCCCCATTGTGATTAGCTCAGTTGATGGAACAGAGTAGGGGGTGAAAAAAATAAAGAAACAAATCAATCGAATGAATGGATATTTTGATATGATAGTTCAACCATCTTTCTAGGTTTTTACTGCTAAGTGCTACTGGCCTTCCTTTTGTTATTTTTTTAAGACTTTTTTGGGGAGCAGTTTTAGGTTCACAGTAGAGTTGAAAGGAAAGGACAGAGATTTCCCATAAACCTCCTGCCCTCATACAGCATAGCCTCCTGCATTATCAACGTCGCTCACCAGAGCGGAACATTTGTTACCACTGATGGACCCACACTGACACATCATCATCACCCAGAGTCCCTAGTTTACATTAGGGTTCACTCTTAGTGTTGTATAGTCTATGGGTTTGGACAAATGTAAAACAACATGTAGCCACCATCATAGTATCATGTGATGTACTTTCACTGCCCTAAAAAACTCTGTGCTCTGTCTATTCATCCCTCCCTCCACTAACCCCTAGTGACCACTGATCTTTGAATTTTCTCCATAGCCTTTTCCAGTGTGTCATATGATTGGAGTCATACAGTAGGTAGCCTTTTCAGGTTGCTTCTTCGACATAGTCATGTCCATTTAAGGTTCCTTCACATCTTCCCATGGCTTGATAACTCATATCTTTTCATTGCTGAATCATATTCCATTGTCTGCACCAGCGTGTTTTTATACCATCCTCCTCCTTTTATTTTTAGAGTTAGGTTTCTGTGCTCAGGGATTTGTCATAAGATTCATATAAAAATATTCATGTGCAGATTTGCTTGTATTTTATTAGGTACCTATCAAGACAGCATCTGAATGACATGGTCTTCCATCATAGCTCTAATCTGTGACTAAGACTGAAGATCAGAATTGTTTATTTTCTCAACGGTCCTTAACATAATGTGGTTTCAAATTATATAGTGAGTGTAAACATATGATAAATGGTAATTAGGTTAAAATGAGACTCTTTTTTAAACAGCTCCTTTCTTACTTTTTGTGCCTACGTTAATATTATTTCATTTTTCCTAAGGTTCCTACCCTCAGTCTCATCTTTTCCATCATAGTGATTTTTTGTACTTGCCATATTTTTAGTTAACCCATTAGCTAGATAAATAAATTTTATTTTATTTTGTTTATTTTTTTAAACTTTTTTTTGACTGCACTGTGCAGCTTGTAGGATCTTAGTTCCCCAACCAGGGATTGAACCCGGGCCCCGGCAGTGAAAGAGCCTAGTCCTAGCCCCTGGACGGCCAGGCAATTCCTCAGATAAATATATTTTAAATATCAGCCTGTAATGACTGTTTCTATAGAGTAAGGCAAACTTTCTGACTTAAATCTCATAGAAAAAAAAAAAACAACCCAGCTGAGACAGGGTTTAGATGTGACTACTGAATTATTTTTACTTTCTTTCCTCCCGTTTACCTCTCAATGCAGTATAATCTGGCTTTATTATACCACCTACTGAAGCTACTTTATCATCTACTGAAGTTGCTTTTTCAGTGGTCAACAGTGAACTGCTAACTGCCAAAGCCTTCGAGTGAGTAGTCCTTCTACCTGGTGTCTGCAACATTCTGTGGTGTTCAATCTCTTCTTTTTTTTTTTCTTTTTGTTTCACTGTACGCAAGCCTCTCACTGTTGTGGCCTCTCCAGTTGTGGAGCACAGGCTCTGGACGCGCAGGCTCAGCAGCCATGGCTCACGGGCCCAGCCGCTCCGCAGCATGTGGGATCTTTCCAGACCGGGGCATGAACCCGTGTCCTCTGCATCGGCAGGCGGACTCTCAACCACTGCACCACCAGGGAAGCCCCAAAAGGACATTTTATAAACACCTTGGAAGGGTTTGGTGGTGAAAAAGTTCTGGCAGAAAAATAACTGAAGGGAAGGCACAATGGCACGACAAAACATTTCCAAAGGTAGCAAAATAAGAGCTTCTGAATATGGAGCAATGAGATATAGAAAAATATCTCTAGCATCTTGTATTTATTCTCTGAGAACAATTATAACTCTCTTTAAATTTTGACCTTATAGCCTAGAGTTTTTCTTAGCATTCTTCCTCATATTTTCTCAATTTTGTGCAGGAAGATTTGAAATAAAGAATGCTTCTAAACACTGTGAGTTTGTGTGTGTGTGTGTGTTATTTTTACTTTAGTCCAAAATATGAACACCTGTTGGTCCTCTATCGGCTATATCTAGATTAGTATTTGCCAAATAAAGTTGGTCTGCAGTTCAGTGAACATTTAAATTCTCCACTTTAGAGCTCAGGAGGGAGGAAGAGGAGAAAGGTTGGAAAGGGAGGAGCTGGACAGGCATCACCCCACTGAGGAAGGGGCAAGTGGGAGAACAAGGAGGAGGGTGGTACAGTGCAGATTTGCTGGTCCACATTGCGTGTCATGACCCTAAAGTAAAAGGTGAGAAATCTGGTCCATCACCAGAGTAACACTGAGTTTCTATTTATTTGGTAACTTCTGACAATGTGTGAAGCAAATCTCAGAATTTTCCTACGTTACACCTGCTGTGTAGAAATGACCTCATTCCTGGTAATACTGTTCTAGGTCACTTCACACGGAGTGACTTAGCGTAGACAGAATGCAAATCTCTTCCAAAATTCATGTACACCATTGAAGAAAGAATCTTCCACATCAGTCAGTCACTCAGTGTGCTGTGGGTTTTCTCATTCACACCTTGACAAGTGAGAAACTAAAAAGAAAGTTAGGCACCTGTCTTTTTCCACCTCTGGGGTTAGCTTTTAAAGCCACACACTATAGAAAGGCTGTTCGATCATTCAGGAATTTATGACTTGTTAATGTCATTCCTGATTCACATTTTGCTACCAAAAGGCATTAGTTATTCCTCTCATTCTCTGTCCTTAAATACTAAATCTCCCCACCCTCTATTCTCCACAAATCTTAGCCCTCTGAAAAGGAAAAACAAAAGACATGCACCAGTTTTAGATTTCCCTAAGAAGTAGGAGAATGTCTCTATATCATTTTTTTTTGAATT
>RJWK010025936.1:0-27359 GCA_004363435.1 Platanista minor
CTATGACGACCATGTACGTAATAGATAAACAGGGTAAATATTGGGAGCAAGATGACCTCATGTAATTTACAATCTATTTAGGAAGGTAGGACACGTACATAAGGGAAGCTTAAATTCATAAAGAATACAGCCTACATTATGAACATACACTACTTCACACCTTTGATACTAATAAACATTTCTCCCTGTGGGAACATGTATTGCATGTGCAGAATGCCTTTGAGAAGTGAGCCCTGGGCTTCCCTGGTGGCGCAGTGGTTGAAAGTCTGCCTGCAGATGCAGGGGACATGGGTTCCGGCCGCGGAGCGGCTGGGCCCGTGAGCCATGGCCGCTGAGCCTGCGCGTCCGGTGCCTGTGCTCCGGAACGGGAGAGGCCCGCGTACCTCAAAAAAAAAAAAAAAAAATAGAAGTGAGCCCTGATAATTTAGCAGACTTGGAAAAGCTGTGTCCTGCCATTCTCCTGTCTTTTGGGACTTTACACTATTACACTCCCTCCAGTCTCATAAATCAAGTCACTTGAGGTGTCACCTTACATGATTTAAGGCAGCAAAAGATAAACACACTCTGTCTCTGGACTCCGCATATTGGGTGTTTGAAGGGCAGGCCAGTGATTGTTTATTTCCCTGAAAACCTCCACAGCTGGAGACATAATGAAAAATTCCTCCAGCAACTTTGTTGAAAAGCTAACAAAAACTCCCATGCAACATCAAAACTGTTTTGAATTTTTATGTTTTTTCTTGTACACCTCAAATTAAACTTTACTTAAGGACACAGAGTTTTTGTTTGGCTCTTCCTTTTGTTTTTGCATAATATATCATTTTGCAGTGTTTTGGAACACAACCATACCTTCCTCTCATTCCACTCTGTTTAAATTTAGCACTTCAGTAATTGCTGCTGCTTTCTAAACACACACGCACGCACATGCACACACATAGACAGTGACCCTTATGTAAGTTCCAATAGCACCTCATCATCCTGTCATTTATTAGCTGATTTTTCTTATTCTGCTGTCTAATTAAATGTGATCCCACTCTGTTATCAATGTTAGACTCTACACTCCTATTTGGAACTCTAGATGGCAAGAACGCTTTCTGATGAATGCTCTTGTTTATTGATTTACTCAACATTGAGTGTTCAACAAGTGACAGATATTTCAATTTGCACGGATGGCAAAACCTAATAGGACATGGTCCCTGTCCTCATGGACGGCACATTCTCATGGAGAAGCTTACCAGAGCTGAGACAAAGCTCAGCTACCCACTTCCCTCCACATAAAAGGTGGAAGAGGGTGTTGTAGTGTTGGTGGATGGTGGTGATGGTTGCTGGTGGTGATGGATGGTAGTGATGGTTAGCAGTGGTGGGGTGTTTGATATTATTTAAGTAGGATTTGTTTTGGGTTTGGTCACATAATTTATTGGGTATTCCAACCATTCTCATTTGTTCTTCTGACTCTTTGTTCATATGTCCATTCACTTCAAGACCGTGCTAGACAAAAAATATACAGAATGGTAAGCATCATGGAGCTTACAGTCACGCTGCTTCCTCTGGCAGAATGCCTCCCAGTCTCTTTAGCACCCACCTCAAATGTCATTTCTTCTGCGAAGCATTTCTTGACCAACTCAAGAAGCCTCTGTGGGACTCTCTACTATGCTTTCATAAATCTCGTTGTACCTCCATTACAGCACTTTCCATAGCCTAATTTAGTAGGGCTTGTCACTGACTTTTCTCTGTGTATTTCTGTCCCCTTATGAGATTTTAAAACCAGGAATGTCGCTTTCCTCCAACCCCCACACCTCAAAACCAAAGAGTGTTTATGGTACATCGGGTTGTGGTGAAGGAGAGTGCAGTGTTTATGGTAAGGCTCCAGACAAGGAGTTCAGGGCAGCTAATGTTCAAAAAACCAGAACTCCCCTATGTGTTTCAGGGAAACACTTTCAAGGGCAAGGTGAGGGTGGGGAGTACGCAGGGTGTGTGATCAGGTCGTGCACAGTTCTCTGACTGATTGACGGTGAGGTCACAGGGTGGTGTCTCAGGGGTTCGCATTATCAATCCTCAAGCTCCAGCTGGTCTGGGGGCTACATGCTCATGGTCATCACGAAGTTAACTTCTTCCATTTTGTGGGAGCTTTGGTATCTGTAAAACAACTCAGGAAGGTGCATCAAATACTGTTATCTAGGTACTTCAGGGAGGAACTAAAGATTCTGTGACTGCCATATGGCTGATTTACCATTTAAATTGTTACCAGTTCTCCTGGCCCAACTTCTACTTTTGTCACTACATGTTCACATCCTTTCAAACATTAATTCTTGAGCCAGGCTTTTGTGACTCAGGGGTGACCTGAGAAACTACAGCTTTTCCACAAACAAAAGACAGGCAGAACATTGGGGGAGGGTCTGTCTGGGGAAGGCCCCATAGGGTCCTGCTCATTTAGGTCACATCCATCATGAAAATGAGGATCCTAGACAAGGAGCTGCTCAGGTACTTTGTCCAAGGTCACAGAGCTGATCGGAGGCAGATCCCAGTTTTGATTCTCAGCAGCCTGGCTCCAGAGTCTACACTCTTGACCACTACACTCTGCCGCCCTTCCCACCATGCTGGTCTATTTCATAGCATTGACTCTTGAGTCCACACACTCATTCACTTATTCAGCAAGCATATTCCTTTTCATGGCCACCACTTCATCAAGTCCTCTCTTTCAAGTGCTCATGTTTATGGAATAGCTTTCTTTCCCTTCCTTTTAGGCTTTAATTGTAGGAATCACCCCAGGCTGGTTTCTTGGCCCTCTGCCTTTATCTCTTTACATTCTCTTCTTTGGAGCTCCTCCTGCCTTTCTAATACATATCACTTTCATGATACTATTTTGTTGTTCAGTTCCTCCCATTAAAAGTGCTCCATCTTCTGGATCCAAATTACCTTTACCACCTTATATTTCCAATTTCCTTTTCAAATATTCTGCCTCAAATACAACTTGCAAACAGCGTAGACTTTGCTAGCCTGGACTCCATGTTCTTGCTTCTGCTCTGCCCCGTCTCCACCAGCCTCACCTCTCACCTATGAAAATGCTAACTATGTCTCTAGGGAGATGAAACAATCTCCAAGAAGCCTTTGCTGTGCCTCCCAGCTCGCTGTGATCCTTCCACCTCTCCCTTCTGTGTTTCTGTAGTTGCCTGTTCCTTAAGCCTCTTCTCTGGTATCTAGGTAGGACTTTGTAGTGGTTGGGAACACAGGCTTTGCAATCGGGCTGCAAGACTCATAGCCCAGCTCTGCAACTTACTTGTTTGGGTAAATTCTTTTGTCTCATCAACAAAAATGGGTATAATGTTAGCAAATTCATGCATTGGACACCAGGATGATTAAATTAACTCATACCGTAATAGCTTAAGATTAAAATTAAGATCAACAATTGCCTGGCACGCTGCCTTTAACATACGTTAGCAACTATCACTATAATTACGTAGAGAACCTTGTAGCATCTCTAATAATGATATTCAACTCCTCAGGTATTTCCTATGTATTATTAGTCCCCATCTCACCTTCCATACCTTTGTCTCCTACAATCTGCTATCTCCTTGTTCTTAGCTTTTCCCATTGTATTGTACTTTCTGACCCTAATGCCTGAATCAGATTTAAAATTGGATGCAACAGATTGGACTTTCTGTTGTTTCTGAGGCTTTCATTTGTCCTGTATTCAAACCAAGTTCTCACCTAGTTCTATTCCTCTGTACTTTCCCATTGATACAACTGATGCCTTCTCCCCAGTATCCTCCAATGTCTTGACCTACTGCCAGTCCCTCTTTATAGTCTCCTGGAGTCTATCCAAATAGATTTTAGGAAGAGTAAAAAGGAGAACTATAAATTTTCCTTCTTTGTATTCTCCACAGTGCTAAGTACATACCAGATGCTCCAAAGATATTTATTAAATAAATGGATGACACAAAAATAAAGATGTTCATGGCTTATTATTATAAGAGAAGACAATTTATATCAGTGAAATTTGACACACATCTGTGATAGTCATATTTTAAGTAGGTTCAAAGAGATAATCAGAACATTTCATTTGGTTTGACAAATAACGGAGAATTTTCCCTCCTACCAGCAATAACACTTAAAAGAGACTTTATTTCATTAATGGGGAGAGGTTTATTTGCTTATGGCTCCTGGAAGACAGGAATTTGATACTTATTCTAAGGCAACTGGAAAATTGACTTGACCCATTTAGTAGTTTAACAATGGATTTATAATAACTCTTCTCAAAGAGTACAAAAGAACAAGTACATCAATTGATCAATAGTACATTTAAGAAGAAAAAGAACTCAAGATCAAGGGAATTTAAAGAGATGGCCAAAGAACACTCGCTATTCAGAGAATTAAATCATAAGGTATTACAGAGAGTATAAAATGAATACATTAGGAAATGTTTCCTTAACTTTGGGACACCAGTTTCAGGGAGGAGTCTCAAAACTCCTTCCTGTTAATGTAAAATCAAAATGATAATCCCACTGAAAATTTCTGGGTCATTGAAAACTTATCTGATTTAACCCTGTGGTCAGCCTCTGATGTCTTTTTACAGCAGTTCTGGGTTCCCACCAGGTGTATGCTCTCAGCTTTCTCTTGGGGCCAGCTCGAGTCACAGAATGGGAGAATAAATCCCAGGAAGACCCTGATGAAAAGGCTTGTGGCTGGAAAGGCTGAGTGGATGTTACACAGTAAGTGCCACCCAGGGAAAAAGAAGAAGTTTGCCTCCTTTCTTGTTTCCTCCAGAAGAAACACTAGCAATCTGGGAGAAATTCTTTCCCGTCAGGCATTATCAGGCCTTAGCTCTGATCAATGCCCAGGAAATTCCAGTTCTAACAGGTCCTAAGTTTATCCAGCTACATCCCCTTTTTCTCTGGGTTTGATGGGAAACTTTAGTTTTCCAGTAGGGTAGTTTCCCTGAATAAGGCCTCAGGTAATTAATGGATAATTTAAAAAAATAAGTGAACAGGTTAGTTTCCTCTGGCACAGAGGAGTTGGGATAAAAGGAGAGAAAAGAAAAAAACAAAACGTTACATTTTCAAATCTATGTAGAGACTAAATTACCTATGTAATGCTCACTTGGCAACAGAAACATAGGGTAAATACACAATTAAAGAGAGCTCTTTGAAAACACACATAAATTCTTTCCTAGAGTTGTAGGTGCCTACTCCATAAGAATTTAAGTTATATGTATAGAAGCTGAAATAGCTACTTTAGAAGTTTATGCAAATGGAATGATAATTATCAAGCTGTAGAAATACAATATAGAAAAAAATACCTCCTCTCTTTTATTTTTTCCCTCCTCTCTTTTAAAATAAATTATTTAGATGTGAATCCTGTAAAGCTACACTTTATTAGAAACTAATTTTAAAAGATTTCTTTTCCCAAAGTTAATAAGATTATAATCGCTAACCCAGAAATAAGGATAATCGGATTATTAACTACGAAGTTCACTAAGTAAAAAAAAAAAAAATTCTAAATATAACTCCCTTGGAAGATTATTTCAACCTTCACATACTGTCTTTCACCCTCTATTGTGTTTCATTTATTTACTCCCCAATATTTGTTCCAATCTCTTCCAGAGAAATGGGGCAGAGACTAATTATGCCTTAACTTTTTAATCGGCTTTATTTTTTAGAATAGTTTTAGATTTACAGCAACACCAAGCAGAATGCATAGAGGGTTCCCATATCTCCCTTCTCGCACAAATACACAACCTCCCCCCACTGTCGACACCCCAAAACACAGTGGCACTTTCGTTACAATCGATGAACCTCCATTGAAATAACATTATCACCTAAATTATGTCTTTATTTCCATCTTTTCTTGTCCCAGAGTCATACATTTTGGGGCTATAAATTAGCTACCAGCTCTAGAGATCGTATTATTTTGGCCTTTCTTGCAGCTCTGTGTGGCCAGGTGATTCAGCTAGCGCTGAGCAACACAATAAAAGAGAATGTGACTTGTAGTGGCTTCCCGGATCCTTCCTGAAGAGACAGAATGAGTGTACCCTTAGCTCTTTTATTCTTCAGCCCATCTTTCTTCTTGCTCAGCAGTGCAGAAACCATCTTGGTTCCCAGGGTCAAAGCCATGCGTGGCAGAGCAACAACAGAGAAAGAACCTTTCTAGGTGGAGCAGAGCTACATCTCCAGCCCTAAATTCGTTTAGACAAAAGAAAGGTAAATTTTTTCTTGTTTAAACCACTATTGTTGGAGGAATTCTAATACCCACAGCCATATCTACTACAAACTAATACAATAAGACAAAGTACTAGACCCCGTAGGTAATAAAATACAGGTAAGATCCAGCCCTCTCAGGATACCTCCAATCTGCTAAGGGAAATAAGATACATAAGTGAATGAATGAGCTGTAAAAGTCATACAAACTGAGCCTTATAGAGTACAGAAGAGGAAAACAAATTCTTGGAGGAAAAAGGAGAATTTGATGGACAAGAGAGTGTGAAATTTGGGTCAATATGTAGCCTTAGAAAGGGAAAGAATTTAATGTTTCAGGAACAGATTGAACTAACATAAATCCTAAGAAGGGCCTCTCAGAGAACCAAAGGTTTATCTAGTTGGCTAGAGAGACATGGGAGACAAAAGAAACCGATACAGGTATTCAATAGATTGGGGCTGTTCATGGAAAGTAATGTCAGGCAAACAATTGTGTTTTTAGAGAATAGGATTCATTTAAATCTAATGTTAGGGAAACTGACTTGGCTGTAGTATCAGAGGATGTCCGGGCAGGAAGCAGTGAAAAAAAAACAGGAATATAAGGATTCCTCTCCCTGCAATTAGTGTGATGGCATTAAAAGGGAAAAAGAGGGGGTGGGAGGGCAAAGTGTGGAAAACAAGCAATCTTTCAGACTTGGCAACTAAATATGAAATGCGAAGAGGTTGGAGAAGTATATTAAAAAGCCCAGACTTTAAGCCAGGTGACAGGTCATCAAGGTGTAGTCCATTGCCTAGAGAAGGGCAGTTAGAAGTAGGAAGCTGTTTAATGGATTGGATGTATAAGTATTTTTGAAAGCATTGTGTGTTTGAGGTGCTGGAAGGAGAGCATGCCCATCAAACCATTGGAAATATGGACCTTAAGACCAGAAAAAGTTCACCCTAAGGATAATGATTCCACACTCATTCCAAAAGAGGTAAGAGTCAAAATATATTAAATAGAGTGAGATAAAATAAGAGAGAAAAGAAAAGAGACCACAGACGGAAATTTGGAGCATACCTCATAAATAGGTAGAAAGAGAAAAAAGAGGCTAGCAAGGGGGCCATCTCAGACAGGGGATTCCAGAAAGTGTGAAGGGAGAAGCAACTTTTGAACCAAAAGTGGTGGTGGTTGCCTATGTAAAATGCTCCTGAGAGGTAAAGATGTGGGAGTGCTTAGAAAAGCTACTCAACTTGATGTTGAGAAGCTCATTAGTAAGTGGTCAGAGCATTTTCATGGTTATGAGAACAAAAGCAGTATTGCCGGGGGTAGGTATCAAATGGTACAGAGGTCAAAGGTAGTCTGGTCCACTAAGCTGTAATAGGCAGCAAGGTTGTCATGCAAAGCACAGTGAAAAAGATTGATGATGGTGGGTCCCAGCTGGAGGTGACTTGGACAGGCCTCAGTGTCCTGGGGACACTGACACACCACTCTCTCCTCCATCACTGGTGAACAGCTGTAGTAGCTCAGCGTGCAGCCCTGACGCAGAGCAATAATTGTTTACTTCAGTCAACTTTCTTGTTTCTATGGAATGAGAAAGCTATTCAAAAAGACCCACTCCTAAGACAGTGGTAAAAACAGGCGACAGCAAATAAGGAAGGAGTGGAGAACTTATCTGTTATCTACTGCAAAATCCTAGAATTGAGATTAGTTAGTTTAGATTGAAGTTAACAAAACACTGACAGTCTGTTCGGGCCACCCTTGAAGGTAAGATTGAACCTGTCTTTGTTTTCTGCTGAGACGTTTCTGTAACATCTTTTTGGCCTGAGAACTAGAGTCAACTTAGAAAGTAAAAGAGCAGTGTGACTGTGCCATCCCAGTGGGTCAGAAGGAGAGACGTGTGTGTGTGTGTGTGTGTGTGTGTGTGTGTGTGCGCGCGCGCGCGCGCGCACGCATATGTAGACTAGCTAAGAGTTTGAAATTGTCCTTGCTGTCTAATCTAATTGCTCCTCTTGAACCTACCCCCACCCAATATTAGAATTGAACAGTAGCTCCCACCCACCCTAATGGAACTAAACTATCTTGAACTTATGTACAGTAGTTTCTCCCCGTTCTAGCCTCCTCTCTGAGGTCAATTTTTTTTTTTTTTTTTATTCTTCAGAATTCACTCCTAGGCCCTCTCTTTTCTTAGAAAATCACATCTACACCCCATGGCTTCAGTTATCATTCAAGTGCCAATAGCCTCAAGTTTCTTTGTCCAGTCCTGATCACTCATCTGTGCTTGAAGAGGGGGGACATAAATGCCTACTCAGCATTCTACTTTGACTTCTCAAAGACCCATAAACGCAGCATGTCTGAACAATTCAACTCAGGGATTCTTTGCTAAACCTACCATTTCTCCACTTCTCCCCATTTTAATAAGTGACCCCAGACTAGGAGTGATTATTGATTACTCCTTCTCCTTGACTCCCCAAATCCTATGGGTTCTACCTCCTAAATCTCTCTCAAATCCATCAATTCTCTCCATCTCCCTCCAGCAGCCTATGGTTTCAGCCACCATCCTCTCCCATCAAGAAAGCTCAAAAAGTTTCTTCAGGATAGAAAGCCCAGAGATAAACCTACGCACCTATGGTCACCTAATCTATGGCAAAAGAGGCAAGGATATACAATGGAGAAAAGACAGTCTCTTTAATAAGTGGTGCTGGGAAAACTGGACAGCTACATGTAAAAGAATGAAATTAGAACATTCTCTAATACCATACACAAAAATAAACTCCAAATGGATTAAAGACCTAAATATAAGGCCAGACACTATAAAACTCTGAGAGGAAAACTTAGGCAGAACGTTCTTTGACATAAATTGTAGCAAGATCTTTTTTGATCCACCTCCTAGAGAAAGGGAAATAAAAACAAAAATAAACAAATGGGACCTAAAGAAACTTAAAAGCTTTAGCACATCAAAGGAAACCATAAACAAAGCAAAAAGATAACCCTCAGAATGGGAGAAAATATTTGCAAGTGAAGCAACTGACAAGGAATTAATCTCCAAAATATACAAACAACTCATGCAGCTCAATATTTAAAAAACAACCAACCCAATGAAAAACTGGGCAGAAGACCTAAATAGACATTTCTCCAAAGAAGACATACGGATTGCCAACAAACACATGAGAAGTTGCTCAACATCATTAATTATTAGAGAAAGGCAAATCAAAACTACAATGAGGTATCACCTCACACTGGTCGGAATGGCCATCACCAAAAAATCTACAAACAATAAATGCTGGAGAGGGTGTGGAGAAAAGGGAACCCTCTGGCACCTGGCGGGAATGTAAACTGATACAGCCACTATGGAGAACAGTATGGAAGTTCCTTAAAAAACCAATAATAGAACTACCACATGACCCAGCAATCCCACTCCTGGGCATATATCCAGAGAAAACCATAACTGAAAAAGACACATGCACCCCAATGTTCATTGCAGCTCCATTCACAATAGCCAGGACATGGAAGCAACCTAAATGTCCATCAGCAGAGAAATGGATAAAGAAGATGTGGTACACATATACAATGGAACATTACTCAGCCATAAAAAGGAATGAAATTGGGTCATTTGCAGAGACATGGAGAGACCTAGAGACTGTCATACAGAATGAAGTAAGTCAAAAAGAGAAAAACAAATATTGTGTAATATCACTTATATGTGGGATCTAGAAAAATGGTACGGATGAACTTAAATAGAAATAGAGGTACAGATGTAGAGAACAAACTTATGGATACCGAGGTGGGGAAGGGGAAGGTGGGATGGATTGGGAGATTGGGATTGACATATATACACTACTATGTATAAAATAGATAACTAGTGAGAACCTACTCTATAGCACAGGGAACTCTCCTCAATGCTCTGTGGTGACCCAAATGGGGAGGAAAGCTAAAAAAAGAGGGGATATATGTATACATATAGCTGATTCACTTTGCTCTACAGCAGAAACTAACACAACATTGTAAAGCAACTGTACTCCAATAAAAATTAAGAAAAAAAAAGAAAACTCAAAAAGTTTCTTAAATGGTCTACTGCCTCCATTGTCACTGTCTTCCAGTTCATTCTCCATAATGTAGGCCAAGTATTCGTTTTAGAAACAAGATCTTGTCCCTCTTCCCTGCTGAACACTTTTCAGTGGTTTCCTAGTCCTCTTAGGAGAGAAAAGACATGGTCCATGACCCTTCACATGTCCCTTGAGATTCTGCAGGATCAGGCTGCCTCCTATCTTTCCTGACTTTGCCTGCTCTTCTCTACACACTCACATTATTGATCTTTAAAAAAAAAAAATTTCTCTGATGGGCCATTCTCTTTCTTGCCCCAGGACCGGTATATATGCTGTCATATAATTTCTCTCTCTCCCACTTACTCTACCTTTACTTCTCTAGTGCCTCCTTTATGGTCAACACAACTTCCATTTCCTTAGGGAAGTATTTTTGGACTCTCCAGTACAATTTCCTCTCATCGGCTTCCACAGAACATTTCTCGTACATAGAACTCAGTAAAATTGTTTGATGACTCTCTTCCCGACCAGGCTGCAATCTGTCTTGTTCAGTGTTGTGTACCTAGCAACCGGCACATTTTCTGGAAAGGAAAGTGAATGAATGAATAAACGGTTTTAGAGAAACTGTCGTAGGCTTGACTTACAATTTCAAATCCATTTTTTTTTTCTTCTGGCAGAATAGGAATTACCATCAAATAATAGCTCAGCTCAAATTTGGTTATCAGATCAGCAGAAAACAAGGCATTGGAGAAAAGTAACACAGCAGATACGTACGGTTTTCTGGGGCAGAGCTGAAGATAAATGTTAGAAATATAAGACTATGCTGAAAGGGGGCCAGTGGATGGTAAATGCCGGAATAAGAAGGTGAAGCAAAAGAGAACATTTAAGGTGGGAGGAAGAGACACAGAAATAAACTTTATAACATCTTTGCAATATCTGGGGCTTTGAGTCAGAAAGCTGAATCCCAGCTCTGCCATTCACAAGCCAATTAATTAATCTGAGTCTCTATTTCTTACCGTGACTTATTTCACACCCCTAAAAAGGGTGTGAAGACTACTTTTTAATGGCAGGAAAATTCTTGGCGCATAGCAGGTGTCTGAATTGTCAGTTTCCTTCTTCTCTAACTCCAGGAGTTTCCACTTACATTTGTTTATTTTACATTCAGTTTATCAAGCAGTAAACTTTGTGGCATATAAACTTAATGCCAGTTGTGTTTCCCACAATACACAATTTTGTGTGGGTCACAGGAGAATACATAAACCATACCATGTAATTCAAGAGACTATTCTGTGCATCACTGAACAGTATTGAGAGAAATATAAACAGAGAAGATGAGATGGCCAAAAGATTAGCAAGAACAGGAAGCAGCTAGAGCCCGTTAGGCTGGAGAATCAAAGAGAGAGAGTGGTCCTTTGAAATGTAGCTGCTGGGGCAGAAGAATGGGAGCTGGCGTGGAGGATGAGACTGCCAGAGAGGCACCTCTCACCCAAGATGCCGCTCAGAGCAGAGAGGAAGTGAGGCATATTCTGACTTCCCTCCTTCCAACTGCCTGCCAATATCTCCCACTGGCCAAACCTAACTAAAGCCATTGGACAGTGACTCCTGGGAAATACCATTTGCAGAGTCAGATCTCTGAGATGGAAAGCAGGGAGGGGAAAACAGGGAATGGATCCGAGAGAAAACAGGCAAATGGCTGGCATAAACAGCAAGGAAGGACAATCAAAAGTGATTTAATAGAACTCAGTTACCAAAAAAGAACCTTCTGTGATGGTGGAAGCCCATCAGACCAACACAGGAAAGATTACAGATAATAGTCATTTTGCTCTTTGTGCTTTACAAAGCATTTTTGAAGGGTAATGTGGTGTAATGGAAAGAAAACAAGCTTGGAAGGGGATAGCATTGGAATATAAACAACTCAAACACGAAGTAGATGTAAACAGACAGAACAAGTCTTTCACACTCTTCTTTTACTCCTCTCTCCAGATAAATAACCACTGTTTCCAAATTAGCATCTGCTTTAAAATATACCTTTGTCGTCTTTCCATATCACATATATAATGTTTGTCTTACTACTTTTAGTAGCGTAATAGCCTACTCTCTGCTCAGATCATAATTCATTCAATCAATTCCATACTGGGAGTCATTTGTAGTGTTTTGAATTGTTTTCTACTAAAAATCAGCTTGGGAATAATATATTTGTACAAATACCTGCAGGATAAAATTCTAAAAGTGGAATTGCTATGTCAAGGGGTAAGATGTTACACATTTTAATATAGAGTACTACAAGGCGTTCCAAAATTTGTTTGAATTTACATTCTCTTTTGAGTTTTATAGCACTATTTTCCAGTCAGTTCTTGATACTACCTCAGACAAAAGCCCAGTCTGCATACAAACAAAAAGACGTTTATTGTGCGCAAATCTGTTCAACCAAACTTTATGCATCTTATAGCTCTAAGAAACAGGATATTTGAATACAAAGGGAAAAAGTTGTTTTCCAAAAATATCATGTCTGAATATGCAATAGTACTTTCATAGCTTTTCATCTGCTATTCTAGGAAAGTTACCTGTGACCTGAAAGAAAATTTAACAATGAAAGCCGATCATGTAGAAAAAACTAATGTATAAATTAAAATGGAAATGCCCAGCATATAGGCTAGATGAAAGTTTAAGCATTTCAAATATCCTAGAAACTTCAGTTGCTCTAACAAAATAGAAATGCTCCCAGACATACGTGTTTAGAGAGATTATTGCAAGGTTTATGCACATGTGAAGCGTTTTACTTTTAAAGGCAAGGATAGGAGCCTAAATCAGGTGAGACTAATAGCAAGTTCATCATAAAGACACTAAAGATTTTTCACAATAATTTTAGAAGGAGGTCAGCCCTGTGGCTCACTGCTGAAAAGAGGCACAGCTGTTTAAGTATTTTGGGAGGTAGGGCAATATATGATGCAAACCATTAAAAACAGGAGCCACGGCCAAGGTGCTATTATGGTTCTCAGGCTGTCTTTGGAGACAAGAGCACATCTCCATAATGGTTCATTGCCCTGGAAGACCATCCTGCATGGTAGATTTTACAACTACAGCTACAGACTTTTAAAAATTCAAAAAGTTATTGAATTTACAGTATCCAATACACGGAAACAACCTAAATGTCCATCGACAGATGAGTGGATAAAGAAGATGTGGTATATACATATACAATGGAATATTACCCAGCCATAAAAAAGAATGAAATAATGCCATTTGCAGCAACAGGGATGGACCTAGAGATTATCATACTGAGAGAAGTAAGTCAGACAGAGAAAGACAAATAGTGCATGATATCACTTATATGTGGAATCTTAAAAAATGATACAAATGAATTTATTTACAAAACAGAAACAGACTCACAGACATAGAAAATAAAGTTATGGTTACCAAATGGGAGGTATAAGTTAGGAGTTTGGGATTAACAGATACCCATTACTATATATAAAATAGATAAAAAAACAGGACCTACTGTATAGCACAGGGAACTCTACTCAATATCTTGTAATAACCTATAATGGAAAAGAATCTGAAAAACAATATATATATTCAGTTATACATATATATGTGTATACATTTGTATAACTGAATCACTTTACACCTGAAACTAACACAACATTGTAAATTACTTCATTTTAAAAAAAATGGTTAAAAACATTCAAAACATTACTGGAAGTAGATTTTAAACAATAAACAGCTTGAGGTACTTTTGTCAAGGAATGTGTTAATATATTTTAAAAATACATTTCTTTGGCCAACCATCAGGCTGAGTTTGCCAAGGGGCAGGAATATCTGTAAGACAGGGTGAAGTGAGTTGTTTCAACATTAACCTGGTCCAGGGAGATCTTGAACTGGTTCCAGTCTGTGAACACAGTTACCCCAGCACTTTCCCTTCTATATCATTACTACCCCTCTAAGTAACCAGGGGCCTCTGGCTCTGGGGGATCATTAATGTCCTGAGCTGCTGAAAAGAGGGTGGTTTCCATAAGTCAAGTTTGAGGACAAAGTCTCTGGGCACAAATGGGACCTTCTCTTACTGGTTGGAAAGCTGTCAAAGACTGGTGGGAGGTAGGTCCTTCTTTGATGCCAGTGGGAGCTACGTTTAACTTGCCAGCTTGATACAAGCAAAGCACCAAGCTCCCTGGAATGGAAATATGATGATTTGTGGGTGATTTCTTGGCTTTCCACATGGCTCTCAAAAATTGTTGACAAATATGATTATTCAGCTGGAGATGAGTTAGGTCCTGGATGCTGACACCCCTCCTGTCACTGTATCACTCAGGTCTGGGTCACTAGTCTTGGTCCCACTGACCTCTGCTCAGAGCATTGCCTTCTGTCTTCTTCCTTCCTCCTCCAGACTCTTCAACTAGATGACTGTCAAGATAGCCAAGATCTTCAGCTGTTCTTCAAGATCTAATCTTTGTGTCCTGACTTCAGTACTGGATCCAAAAGATGAGAATGTGACTGTTTGATTTTTTGAATTTCTCCCATGTTCTCTTCCTTAAGGCAGTAGTTAGAGGACATGGAATTTATGGGATGGAATGGGGGCAGGAACATCACAAGAAACAGAAAAATATAAGGACTGAAAAACACAATGGCTAATATATAAAAATATTATCTTGCCCATTTTCCGAATTTGGTAGTAGTTTTGCAATTAAAACTTACAGAAAACAGTAAACTATAGACCCTCCCAGTTTAGCTTTGAGCTTCTAACAGATTCTACTTCAGAAGTAGCATGTACTAATAGTCTTGCTTCAAACCTATAAGCATCCTCCTGGGGACATTATGTCAGAGAGAACTGGATGGAATGAGTTCTGTCACATGGTTCTTGTTACAATAAAGCTGTAAGAGAAGAGAGAGTTCTGTACTCTGGATGCATTGTGCTTTAGAAATGAAAAAGGAAGTTTCCCCATAACAGGCATTTCCACCAGAGAGCAATCACAATGCCCAGTTGGTTCTCATGCTTTTGATAGTTCTTAACTGTGTCTAACCCTCCTGATGAGTTCCTGTCTCAGGCTCACAGATTAATATTAACTCAGACCACAACAGTCAGATTCCTCTTGTTGAGCGGGAGTTATTTTGATCTGTACACTTTATCATTATAACATTTTCTAAAAGCCTATCTTGCAGCATTTTCCAAATCATGTTCCGTGGAATCCTGGTATCCAGTGAGATGTAAAAAGGTTTTGCACAGATGAAAGGAATCTGTAGTCAAGCTACTCACTGATATTCTGCAAACTTTACCTCTTATCATAAAGATACAGAATTAAATTAACATATAAAAGGCTCAGAGAAAAACTACATGAAAGAAACCTGCCTAACTTTGATAAACCCAGTATTTCTCAAACTTTGCAAACACAATCTTGCTTTTATTCATCTAGTTTCGATGGGTACTACATGATCCACTTTTTGAAAAAGGCTGCTTTATACAAATGACATAATTTACTCAGGTGTTTGATTCCACACATCCCTTAATAAATCAAGAGAGATTTCATTTCCATTTAGGACAAAAACCATACAATATTCAGAAGCATGAAAATCTTTTTTAATAGGAGAAACTTTTTTACATACTAAATTCAAAGCTTCAAGTGCTCCTTGAACAAACTGGAGAACTAAAATTTGAAGACTGTGACACAGCTAAAATGTCCATTGTGTAGACACCACTGTCATTACATAAGCCATCAACCTTCTTTAAGGTGAGAGACCCAGATATTAGATTCAGGTAAATCAGGAGCAGAAGTGCCACATAGAATTGGGTTTAATGGTACTCTGTGCTCAGAGCAAGACTGTGAGGGTGTGACCCACAAAGCCCAGGGGCAAGGCAAGCCAATGGACAAATCAATCAAGCAGTCAGGAGCCAGGGAAATTCAGTGGCTAGAAAGCAAGTTAAAGCATTAGAACAAATTCCAGAATACTGGAAGAGTACGAGTGCTAGAAGATTAGACACAATGAAGGGGAAAGACATACAGAAGCAGAGGTACAGGAACTAGACAAACAAACTGGAGAGGAGGCATGACAGACTAACAAAAAAGACCTTGCAGCACCATCTGCTGTAATAAATAACTTACAAAAGAAAACATTCCTCCTGGGACAGGTGACCGGAAGGGGCTATTCTAAAGTCTAAGGGCAATAGCTGGTTAGTGGTTCACCTGAGCATAGAAGGAAAAAGAAACGAAGATTAGGACAACAATGATATGGTAAGGAAGGAATCATCTGAATGTTCAAATGAGTTTGCAGGAAGAAGGATTTGACCAACTTTTATGATTGACTCATCACTTTCATAGAAGTAGTCTCAGATCGTTTATGACAATAATTCCAATTTGACCTTTTTTCGTTTACAAAATACTAATGAGTTATATGGTAGAAATACCATATCAATGCCCAAACACACCTATCGTATATGTCCTTTATAAGAGATGACAAGTTAAGTATTAACACATTAATAAATGCCAAATGCCAATCAACAGATGAATATTCCAATAAATATGAAGAGCCAAAATTTGAGTTAACATTATTGTGCACAAGAATTAAATATAAAATGTAAAGAATTTATCATATATTTATAAATGTAGTATAATTGATTTCAGTGGATTGAATAATGTTTTATCTTTTTTTTAATTATTTTTATTTTAGTAAAGTTTATTTTTACTTTAATAAAGCCTTTGATTCTAACCCACGGATCACTGTTAACACAAATTAAGAAAGTGTGGTACTCATCATGTTACTCTTTCCAGGGATTTGAAAGCTGCACATGGCAGGTCATTGCAATGGCTTTGCATTAGCCTGAGCAAATATATTGAGTAGTATTTGGCAGAACTGATCCTAGGGTTTCTCCTAATCAATAATTTTACTGATGAGCTGATCAAAAAGTTTATAGTATGTTAACCATATTACTGGAGAGCTTGGCTTAGGTGGGTTTCTAAGATTTTGGAATTAAGCCCAGTATGATTTTTACTAAAAGAATATATCACATTTGCGAAAACACAGTGAAATTCGACAAAAACGCATGCGGGTAAATTGAGGTAAGAAAAAGAATCTGAAAAGCAATATAGGGTGTGGAAATAGTAATTGATCATATATATAGAAAAATGATCCGTGTCAGCATAATACAGATGTATTAATATGATTAACTTATAAAAATAATCTCAGAGATCTCATAAGAGGACTGAGAATTTGTTATGAATAGCAGACTTTGAAGAGAGGGTGGTCATGCATATGGATCTGTATAAAAGTGACAACCTTAAAGGGGTGGAGAGCGTCCTGATTGGCACATAGCATGTCCTCAATTGGTGTCTATTGACGCTGCATCTGTCAGGATTTTGTCAGGAAGACAGAGGCCACGTCATGCATCCCAGGCATAAAGGATCTTAGTATAGGAAGCATGGGCTTCAATAACTACTGGAGCAGCAGGGAAAGTAAGGTCAGGGAAGCAACACTGGTGACCTCAGTCTGAAGTGCTGAGGCGGATGGTCCTTCATACCAACGAAGCAGATGCAGTGAACCTCTCGTCTGCCCACCGCTTTGCTTGCAGCTGCCTTCAGAGATTAATAGCCATTCCTTTTCTTCTACCTTTCACATCTTATAAGAGAACTTCTCACTGTTACACTCGGCCCCAGAGCCATGTGAGGAATGGGATTCTGGGGAAGATAATTCTTGCTCTAGAAAAAGGTGATAGTGTGATTATGTGATACAGCAATCCAGCACAACTATATAAATGAAGATCCTATGAAGAAAGGATAAAATAATTTGTATGTTTAGCCTGAGGAAGACGGACTATAACAGGTTTTTCACAAAATTTTTGACACGCTGTGAAACCAGGTTAAAATTCTTAGCTGATTCTGTTTGTAAGTGGTTGAGTCAACTATTGTCACAATAGTAGCAAACAACCTCAACATTTCAGCGGCTGCAGTAACAAGCACTATGTCTGACCCGTATATCTATGGGTCAGACAGGAAACTGCTGATCTCACCTGGGCTGGAGAATTAATTCTAGGTCAAGGTTTAGATTCAAGTCTGCTCTACATGGCCTCGTTTTTAAGAGCTACCTAGGAGAGGCAGATTAATGGTCCCCCAAAGATGTTCACATCCTATTCCCCGGAAACTCTGAATATGTTTTTTTCCATGGCCCAGGGCAATGAAGATTGCAGATGGAATTAAAGTTGTTAATCAGCAGACCTAGACAGGGAGATAATATCTTGAATTATCCTGGATTATCTGGGTGGACCCATTGTAATCACAGGGTCCTTAGAAGTAGAAGATGGAGGTAGGAGAGACAGAGAAGCAGACAGAGAAGCAGAGAGAGGGCAGCACGAGGAGAACTTGGCTCAACGACACTGGCTTTAAAGAGAGAAAAGGGAGCCATGAGCCAAGGAAGGTGGGCACCTTCTCGAAACAAGAAAGAGCAAGGAAACAGATTGTCCCCAGAGCCTCTGGAGGAATACAGCCTTACTGACACCTTGACTGTAGCTCAGTGTTATCCATTTTGATTGAGAAAATCAGATAGAAAGGAAGAAAACAGACTTTTAGAAAGAGATGATTACTCTGACTGATGACGACGATAGTAATTCATAAACTGAAAGGTGTTGGGTAAATCGAATTCTGCACACTTGATCCTCAGGAAGCAAGGAAGAGAGGGAGCGAGGAAAGGAGAGAAACTAAGGAAGCATAGAGGCTCCTGGGAGAGGTAAAGGAGGTGTTTGGTGGCAATCAGGTAAGAGCTTCATAAAGCAGCTGAATTTCTCTATCACTGTCCTTTTTCCATTAAGTTTTGTATTGGGGGAAGGAATAAAAGCTTTCTAGCCTCTCCTAATAGCACACTAATTGTATATGTCATGTATATTATATACATCTGCTTGATACATATACACTGTATGGAATGATATGGTATATAGATTAAAATATAGTGTATACTATAAGTTATGCTATATATTATAATGTTATTATAGTACACATTATAAATATACATCTATGTTTTGTATGTACATATATGAGCGAGTCTTCTCAGTGAAATTTCTCTGTAGCTATTTCATTTCTCTCTTAAACTGTTCTTCGTGAGCAAGGTTTCTGAGAGCTATCTGACCTCAAGGGTTAATTTTTAAAGCTACATTTCAAGGTTTCCCTTTTAAAAACGAATCTTCCTTATGAATAAATATTGTAGAAAGAGGCAGCTGAGGTGATCAGTTGCCTTGGGTATGTCCTCAGTCATGGGAACTTCTCTCTGCAGGATGGAAATTGCTTCCATCTTTCAAAGTGAAACAATGGCGAGAAGGCTGGATTAGCCCACTGAGATGTTGGGGAAAATTCCAACCTTTCAGTGAGAGGGGTGGTTGAAGTCGTTTCCCAGGCGTCAGTGATTGTGGTGGAAACCACCGTGTGGCCAGGAGGAAGTGGCCCTCATGCTGCTGCCAGCCATGCTGACTGCTCTGCTGTCCTTTTGGCACCTGCCTCTACATCATTAGTACTCACTGAAGTGTCTCTACTATATTAGTACTCATTTCTTCTGTTACTCTAGCTTCACATACATTTTTGTTCTTGCCAGAGACAGAGGATTTCTTGAGATGGAGGACTATGCTGTACCCACAGTGATTTCATTATCATCACATGAATAAATAATGAATGAACAAATGATTTTCCATTGCATTCGTTTCTCTCTGTCTTTGTCCGTGTAAACACACACACACACACACACACACACACACACACATCATCATCATCACAATCACCATCCATATATTTCCCCCTAGAGTCCTATGCAGTCAGTTCCCTCGCTACCATCCACTCTTCATTTCTGCTGGGGTTGCCCTCTACTTCCCTGACTCTTGCACAGCTGCATCTCCAGTGGGTCTCAACCAGGTTCTCTCTTCAGCTTGCCCAAGAGCACAGTTTAGGAGCTGTAGTGTTTAGGTACATTACAGAGAAGGATAGGGTCTAATAGGAAACAGTAACAGAGGTTCTTCTCTCATAGAATTCCCTGCCTGGATGGTCAGCCCCGTTTGGCATTTAGGCCCAAGCCCACATTTCAGGGCAGGGCACTGCATGAGTTAGGCTGGCTTCCTGCCCTGACCTCACCTCCCAGTCTTTCCACCCTGTGCTCTCCTGTGCACAGTCTGTTCAGCAGCTTTCTTGGAAAACACAAGTTCATTTCCATGGAGGTGCAGAGGACTCCTTCTGAGTACATTTCATTGTAAAAGAAAAGGGGAAGTGCTTAAAAGAGGTAACTGTGCTGATGGTAGAATTCCGGGCTTTAGTGGAGAAGGTGTTTTAAACAATCAAGAGTGTTCCCCCTCATGAGAAAACAGACAGTACACATGTACCACCTCTATTTCAACCCCTGTCAAATGTGAAGCAGGATTAGCTCTTTGCTGTAGTCTGTGCAGGATGCTGAATCACAATGCCATAGACTGGGGGTCTTATAAACAACAGAAATTTATTTCTTACAGTTCTGGTGGCTGGAGATCCAAGATCAAGGCACTGGCAGATTTGGGGTCTGGTGAGGGTACACTTCCTGCTTCATAAATGGCTGTCTTTTCACTGTCCTCACATGGTGGAAGGGGCAAGGAAACCTTCTAGGGTCTGTTTTATAAAGGACACTGATCCTATTCATGAGCACTCCATCCTCATGACCTAATCACCTCCCAAAGACCTCCACCTCCAAATGCCATCACATTGGAGGTTAGTTTTCAACATATGAATTTTGGCAGGATACAAATATTCGGTCTATAGTACACTTCTTCTTCAAATTCACTGTAAATAATCCACTCACCAAGGTCCCTAAACAATATGCAGGAAATGGAGAAAGGGTTTTACACTACCCAGTGGGCAGCATTTACATCAAAAACTCACATTCAGCATTCTCACCCTCAGTCCCCACAAACACACCTCTGTCTCTTCTCCAAATCTCCAGACTTGCCCACCTGTACCCCTCTGTCCTGACAATAAGACTTTCCAAATACCCAGGATCCACTCTGCTCAGAATACAAGGAGCATTTTCTGTTACACATAAAATAGGTCAGACTCTGAGGTAAGAACTGAAAACCCGAGCTTTCTTCTTCATGTGTGTAAAATTCTTGGTCATATGTGCATTTATGTATGTATGTTACATCAAGGGAGACTCTTCTTGGATATTTACTAGTTCAAATGGTTTCCCAGATTGTTTTCCAGAATGAAAAAACTAACAATTGGAATTAAAAATTTAAATTAAAATTAAAAACAGATATTGTTTTAAAGCGCGAGTGAAAGAGCTCTAGGTTACTGGGATTCTTTCATCATGACAACCTTAAAATATCCAATCTATGTACAGCAATAGGGTTCTTATCAGTTAAAAGGTTAAATTGTAAGCGGCTGAAGAGACTGACACTTCCAGCTTAGCACAGAGTGAAGAATTTATTACGTAGTCATGATCTCATTTAGTATGCGGGGTAAATAGCCTCATTAAGAACATAATGTTAAGGAGATTCGTGAGGTTTCCAGCAGGGCAGAGAAGGCAACTGAGGGGGAGGGGGAAGGGGAGGGGGAGGCCAGTCGATGGAAGTAGACCTTGGATGAGGCTGTGTTCTTGTTCTGTCTGCTGCCTATAAACTTCTATCTGCTGCCTATAAACTAAGTGTCATTTTAAGAAGAATGCTGTCCATCAGAGAAGGAGAAAGGGCCCTATTAGAAGATTGAGGCCCAAAAAACCCCCCCAGCGTTTTTTTCCAGAGGTCATGTGGCTGCACTCCAGTAATAGACAGCCAGTTGAGGAAGTCTGAAAGCCAAGAGTGAGAAAGTGTAGGAAAGGTAACAATCTCTTCAATTAGCAGCAGCATGTCTTTAACCCAGAGCTGGCCCCTTAGCACAGCTGGAAAGCAAGGGAAGGTCATTTTCATTGTCCCCACTCTTCTTTATCTTGTATGAAATCTTTTCCTTAACTCCCAGCACAATGACTTCTACTCTGAATGCCCCCAATCCAAACTTTGAGCACAAGAATCTTTATTCAACTCCTCTGATGGTCTAGGGCCCCATGGGGCATGATCTTGACCTTTCCATCCTTCTGAAGGTCACATGCTGCCTCTAGAGCACTCATGGCTTACCCTCTCTGGCTCACCCTCCAGCTCATCCTACTGAGATTTACCTGCCCTCCTCTCCTCACAGCTTTGCAGGCTTAGCTTGACAAGGTGACATGAAAGAGAGACTAACGTCTGCAGGTGGGCTAAATGGAGAAGTCCAAGGGGCCACAGCTCACAGGGCCATCAGTGGTCCCTCCCCTCCAGGGCAGAAATGCATCCTAGCGGTGGGTTTCTGGAGGAAGCTCTTCCTCTGGGGCTTTCTCTCACAAAAGATTTTCATGAATATTTCTGAGCAGGTGGGTTCTATTTGGTAGGAGAGGAGAAAGACAATACTTTTGGGAAATAAGTTAAAAGAATAGATGGAGCAACAGTCCTTCTAGGCTAGGAACTATCTTTCTAAGGCATGGAGAAGACCCAGTTTTAAAGGTCCCAAGGTACTAGTAAATATCAAGGCTAGTAATGCCTTCCCCCGTGCTTATCATTGAGAAAATGGTCAAATTTCCCTGAGAAAGGGGTTTCTGATGATTTTTTAGGAGGTAAATCTCTAATGTTCCAATATTGTGAAATGATAGTATTAATTTTACTGGACAGTCACATAATACTGGTATTTAAAGATGGTGGGGAAACTTTCAGAAACTAGTTATTTTTGCTCAACTATATCTGTGACTCTGGTTGTCACAACTCTGGGTGCTAATTTTAAAAAGAAGAGATGTAAAAATAATCTCTCATTTACATACCATTAACCACTGTAATAGGGTAAGAATGAACTTAGGTAGCTCACAGCTTGCAGATTTACTGCCTTGTGGACACATAGGGAACCATAAAAATGTCACAGCCAAGTAAAAATGAGGGAAGCTTTAGTGCTAACTCCTCTGTGGAGGCTTGTCATTGTAATTTCAGTGTCCTGATTTTTAAAAGAAAGTAAATTACAGCAGCTTAAGATCTAATTCATTGTGCTACTTTTGGGCTTTTAGTTATCTTATTCTATGACTTTTGGATCATACATTCCTGGCTTAGGATAAGAAAAATGGGTAAAATACACAGAAATAAACCGAGGCAAGTAGACCTTTATAGGGTAGCCTATATTGGTCATTTTGGAGTATGAGGAATCTACCAGAGAAGAAAACCACTGTCTGGCTTCCATTGTAATGCAGTGGCTGCATTGAGGGGGAAAAAAGAAAAACAATTAGGGCAGAATAGAATAATAATATGAAGAGCTAGAAAAGCTATTTCCTGGATCTGGAACTACACATCATAATTCAAAACAATTAAGAAAATGGTAATAGGAACATACATATCGATAATTACCTTAAATGTAAATGGATAAAATGCTCCAACCAAAAGATGTTGACTGGCTGAATGGATATTAAAACAAGACCTGTATGTATGCTGTCTCCAAGAGACCCACTTCAGACCTAGGGACACATACAGACTGAAAGTGAGGGGATGGAAAAAGATATTCCATGCAAAAGGAAATCAAAAGAAAGCTGGAGGAGCAATTCTCATATCAGAAAAAATAGACTTTAAAACAAATATTATTTCAAGAGGCAAAGAAGGACACTACATAATGATCAAGGGATCAATCCAACAAGAAGATGTAACAGTTGTAAATATTTATGCACCCAACATAGGAGAAACTCAATACATAAGGCAAATACTAACAGCCATAAAAGGGGAAATCGACAGTAACACAATCATGGTAGGGGACTTTGACTCCCCACTTTCACCAATGGACAGATCATCCACAATGAAAATAAATAAGGCAACACAAGCTTTAAATGACACATCAAACAAGATGGACTTAATTGATATTTATAGAACATTCCATCCAAAAACAACAGAATACAATTTCTTCTCAAGTGCTCATGGAACATTCTCCAGGATAGATCATATCTTGGGTCATGAATCAAGCCTTGGTAAATTAAAGAAAATTGAAATTGTTTCAGGTATCATTTCTGACCACAATGGTATGAGACTAGATATCAATTACAGGAAAAAAATCTGTAAAAAATACAAACACATGGAGGCTAAACAATACATTACTAAATGACCAAGAGATCACTGAAGAAATCAAAGAGGAAATCAGAAAATACCTAGAAACAAATGACAATGAAAATATGACGACCCAAAACCTATGGGATACAGCAAAAGCAGTTCTAAGAGGGAAGTTTATAGCAATACAATGGTACCTTAAGAAACAAGAAACATCTCAAATAAACAACCTAACCTTATACCTAAAGCAATTAGTGAAAGAAGAAGAACAACAAAAAAAAAACCCCAAAGTTAGCAGAAGGAAAGAAATCAGAAATATAAGATCGAAGTAAATGAAAAAGAAATGAAGCAAACGATAGCAAAGATAAATAAAACTAAAAGCTGGTTCTTTGAGAAGATAAACAAAATTGATAAACCATTAGCCAGACTCATCAAGAAAAAAAAGGAGAAGAATCAAATCAACAGAATTAGAAATGAGAAAGGAGAAGCAACAACTGACACTGCAGAAATACAAAGGATCACGAGGGATTACTACAAGTAACTATATGCCAATAAAATGGACAACCTGGAAGAAATGGACAAATTCTTAGAAATGCACAACCTTCTGAGAATGAACCAGGAAGAAATAGAAAATATGAACAGACCAGTCACAAGCACTGAAATTGAAACTGTGATTAAAAGTCTTCCAACAAACAAAAGCCCAGGACCAGATGGCTTCACAGGCGAACTCTATCAAACATTTAGAGAAGAGCTAACACCTATCCTTCTCAAGCTCTTCCAAAATATAACAGAGGGAGGAACACTCCCAAACTCATTTTACGGGGCCACCATCACCCTGATACCAAAACCAAAGATGTCACAAAAGAAGAAAACTACAGGCCAATACCACTGATGAACATAAGTGCAAAATCTCTCAACAAAATACCAGCAAACAAAATCCAACAGCACATTAAAAGTATCATAGACCATGATCAAGTGGGGTTTATCCCAGGAATGCAAGAATTCTTCAGTGTACACAAATCAATCAATGTGATACACCATATTAACAAATTGAAGGAGAAAAACTATATGATCATCTGAATAGATTCAGAGAAAGCTTTCAACAAAATTCAACACCAATTTATGATAAAAACCCTCCAGAAAGTAGGCATAGAGGGAACTTACCTCAACATAATTAAGGCCACATATGACAAACCCATAGCCAACATCGTCCTCAATGGTGAAAAACTGAAACCATTTCCACTAAGATCAGGAACAAGACAAGGTTGCCCAGTCTCACCACTATTATTCAACATAGTTTTGGAGGTTTTAGCCACAGCAATGAGAAAAGAAAAGGAAATAAAAGGAATCCAAATTGGAAAAGAAGTAAAGCTGTCACTGTTTGCAGATGACATATACTATACATAGAGAATCTTAAAGAAGCTACCAGAAAACTACTAGAACTAATCAATGGGTTTGGTAAAGTAGCAGGACACAAAATTAATGCATAGAAATCTCTGGCATTCTTATACACTAATGATGAAAAATCTGAGATTGAAATTAAGAAAACTCTCCCATTTACCACTGCAACAAAAAGAATAAAATACCTAGGAATAAACCTACCTAAAGAGACAAAAGACCTGTATGCAGAAAATTATAAGACACTGATGAAAGAAATTAAAGATGATACACAAAGAGGGAGAGATATACGATATTCTTGGGTTGGAAGAATCAACATTGTGAAAAAGACTATACTACCCAAAGCAATCTACAGATTCAATGCAATCCCTATCAAACTACCAATGGCATTTTTCACAGAACTAGAGCAAAAGTTTCACAATTTGTATGGAAACACAAAAGACCCCAAATAGCCAAAGCAATCTTGAGAAAGATAAACAGAGCTGGAGGAATCAGGCTCCCTGACTTCAGACTATACTACAAAGCTATAGTAATCAAGACAGTATGCTACTGGCACAAAAACAGAACTATAGATCAATGGAACAGGACAGAAAACACAGAGATATACCCACGCACATATAGTCACCTTATCTTTGATGAAGGAGGCAAGAATATACAGTGGAGAAAAGACTGCCTCTTCAGTAAGTGGTGCTGGGAAAACTGGACAGCTACATGGAAAAGAATGAAATTAGAACATTCCCTAACACCGTACACAAAAATAAACTCAAAATGGATTAAAGACCTAAATGTAAGGCCAGACACTCTCAAACTCTTAGAGGAAAACATAGGCAGAACACTCTATGACATAAATCACAGCAAGATCCTTTTTGACCCACCTCCTAGAGAAATGGAAATAAAACCAAAAGTAAACAAATGGGACCTAATGAAACTTCAAAGCTTTTGCACAGCAAAGGAAACCATAATAAACAAGACCAAAAGACAACCCACAGAATGGGAGAAAATATTTGCAAATGAAGCAACTGACAAAGGATTAATCTCCATAACTTACAAGCAACTCATGCAGCTCAATATCAAAAAAGCAAAACCCCAATCCAAAAATGGGCAGAAGACCTAAATAGACATTTCTCCAAAGAAGATATACAGACTGCCAACAAACACATGAAAGAATGCTCAACATCATTAATCATTAGAGAAATTCAAGTCAAAACTACAATGGGATATCATCTCCCACCGGTCAGAATGGCCATCATCAAAAAATCTAGAAACAATAAATGCTGGAGAGGGTATGGAGAAAAGGGAACACTCTTGCACTGTTCGTGGGAATGTAAATTGATATAGCCACTATGGAGAACAGTATGGAGGTTCCTTAAACAACTAAAAATAGAACTACCCTATGACCCAGCAATCCCACTACTGGGCATATACCCTTAGAAAACCATAATTCAAAAAGAGTCATGCACCACATTGTTCATTGCATCTCTATTTACAATATCCAGGACATGGAAGCACCCTCAGTGTCCATCAACAGATGAATGGATAAAGAAGATGTGGCACATGTATACAATGGAATATTACTCAGCCATAAAAAGAAACAAAATTGCGTTATTTGTAGTGAGGTGGGTGGACCTAGAGTCTGTCATACAGAGTGAAGTAAGTCAGAAAGAGAAAAACAAATACCGTATGCTAACACA